>JAQFVV010000017.1:5364097-5553484 GCA_028023455.1 Epiperipatus broadwayi
CCATCATTACCTGAAGCCTTTCCTTTCTTCATAAATTTAATTGCATGTCTCACTTCATTAAAAATTCTGGGCAATTCAGAAGATATAATAAATATAGGAGGTACTTGTTGTTTATTACTATATAATTCTTGATAGAAATCTCATACCCATTTCATGATGTTATCTCTCTTTTTAGTAATTCCATATTTTTTTCTTATTGCAGATATAAATTTCTACCAATACCAAAATGTTGTTTCACACTCTTGAAACTTTTATTTTCTTCTACAGCTTTCCTTGCTAGTTCACAATTATACTTTCGTATATCATTTTCAACTCTTTTCCGCACCATTTTACAAAATTTGGAAATGTTTGTTCTTCTTCATAATGAAATGGTTAGTTTCTTCTTTATAATCTGAAACTGAATGCATTTCTGATAAAGTTCATCATAATCGTATGATGACTTCACCGAGTACTCATTTTAGATTATAAAGAAAAATGAAACCACTTTATTATGAAGATGAACAAATGTGTGCAAATTTGAATATATTTATATATGTTGATACGAAGATTTTCACGGGTTGCATATATATATATAAAAGAATTTATTCTTTTTCAGAATTTATTTACATGGAAATTTGAATGTTACTAGTTTAGCAGTAGATATTTTTGATTCCTCACAAGTGTATTCTGTGGAAAGAATAATACAAATCATGGTCGATTATTTACTTTGTACAGTGTATACCAGGTAATTCTTTTTTACCGTTTAATTTTTATTTAAAAACTATTTGTGTGATATTTCACTTCATTGTTAATGTCATACAACTTAACATTTTAATTTTTACAAAATATTTTTTTATAATTACAGCATCGTAATTGAAAAAATACTTTTTATATTTTGTTTTAGTTTGTCCATTGGAGATCCAATAAATTTTACCGTACCTCCAACCTATGATTACGTTCAGCAACATCTACTACATCTTCTTAACGTAGAGTTATCCATATTTTCTTTAGAAGACATTTTTTTGAAAGCACAAAACTACAGCAAGGTAAATTGAGGTGTGTGTGTGCATGTTGTGATTTAATATCAGTGTTTTAATTAATACATTACTGATTTTCTGAATTTATTCATTAGAATTAGTAGAAAATCATTCATTCTATTTATTACAGAGCCATCTATTGTAAGTCTGAGTAATCAGTAGACATAGATAATAAGACCAAATTCTTTGCCTTGTTTCTTTCATTTAATAGAGAAAATTAGATTTGTACCTACTCATGCAAAAACCTGTGATTATTTGTTTTTATATTATCCAAGCTAACTTGATTAGTATAATCCCTAAAGTTTTAATCCAAAGGAACTTGCTTGAATAGTTTTATAAGTCTGTCCTTAAAGTATTAATTCAGTTTAATTTAGGCACTTCTGATCCTTTAGTAAGAGTGATATATGTCGAACAAACTTTTCCCAGCTTAGATTCAACACTAGGCCTAATTCTATGCTTAATCAAGGTGCCAGGGTTTATGAACCCCCATGTCAACATAATATCAAAAATATAAATAAATTTTTTTAAGTGTTTGTTTTAAAAAATGTAATATTTGATAATGTTTTATAGAAATTTTCCTTTTCCAATTGAATGTTTATTTACATAATATATGCGTTTATTAAAATTATTTGTCGAGGGCAAAATACTAATCGCCATTTTATTTACATATACAGCAAGTTAAACCACTAAACATTACATAATCACCATTCTTTATGCTTACACAAGCTGTTTACACAGAGACCAAACTCTCCATATAGTAGCGCCATTCAGAACAAGCCAGAGTAATGTAGGAAGGTTTGTGCATAAAATCCCTATCTAGTGCCTATTCATCCAATATCTCCAGACTAGTTTCTAGCTTATGGCTTTCATCATTGAGAAGCCTTAGATATGAAAGTACTGCACTTAGATCTTAATATCTAATGCACCCCCCCATGCGCCACCTTTTACTTTATCAGCTAACTATAAAGCTTCGATTCCAAAATGAAATCACAATAAGGTTTTCAATTCAAGCTCATGGTTCCATTAGAAGATCTAGGTGCAATGTTCTCATATCCAAGGCTTCTCACTGATGAAGGCCACAAGCTAAAAACTAGTCTGGGAAAATTGGATGAGTAGGCATTAGATATGGATTTAATGCACAAACCTTCCTGCATTCATTGATTTCTCTGGCTTGCACTGAGTGGCGCTACTGTATAGAGAGTTTAGCTTCTGTGTATACAGCAAGTTGTGAATATGTTGTCTGTACTAATTTGTTAAACATGATAAAAGGTTTTAAAAAGAATTAAAAGCCATCTGTATTTAAATAATTTTCACATATATATATATTATGATTATCAAAAAAAATTGAAGATCATTTTATTTGTTTCCATGTTAGGGTAAAAGTGCCCTCTAGGGAAAATGTTCACAGTATTGACTACCCCTGGACCAGCCCTGGTTAGAAGCAGTAATAAATAAATAATTCCAAATGGTTTATTGCTTGAAAATTCATAAAAAAAAATCCAAGTGCCACAAGTATCAGAACCAGGTTCAATCCCATGGATCTTGAGCTCCAGCATTTGACACTACTTTTGCACCAAACTATACAAGATGAAGAAACCATAAATGAAAACTGAGAAAATGTGTGATACTTTTTTTGGTATATAATTTAATATTATAAACATTCGTAAACATCCTATACTCATTGTATGGTACAGGAACATGGCTAGTGCCTATTCTTATGACTCACAGAAACACAGATACATGAATCAGACTGTGGATATAAATAAATTCTTTTCACATAATACAAAAAGCCAGCCATTTCAATCCTACTCTCTTTACCATACCAAAAAAATATAATACTAAATATTTAAGTCTATTAATTAGATTTGATTAAGATTGATATTGATGATGATGATCAAACCTTATCATGAAACACTCAGCTATGCCTCAGAGGGTTGTACTTAATTCTCATCCATATGTATTTTTTTTATATACAGAGTTTAAACTATGTCATCCGTTAACTTTGAACCGACTTCCATTTTTGTAAGAACATCTTTGGATACATTATCTTCTAGTAACACTATCACAGTTTTAATATACCTGTGCCTCTCTGACTCATGATATGATATTTCTTAGGATTGATAGAAAATTGTTTATGTGTGCATTTGGAATGAAACCAAGGACTTAAGAATGGCATAGATGAATAACTAATTTATATAACAAGACAATTTATTTAAAATAATCTTGATTGTTAATCATCCTTATAAATATTGAACTGACATAGATAGATATTATGACCCTTAAATGAATATATATTGGAAAGAGCATGCGGGCTGAAAGTTTTGTTTGTGATATATGTATATTTCTTCTACACAAAATTATTTTTTTTAAAAAAATAGCAATAAGTAAATTACGAATAACGGTATAAAAATAAAATATAATGCAATTCTTTTTAATTAGCGAGCCCTCTTATTTACATATATAGAATTAAAAGTCTTACTGCAGCTTCTTTAATAACTTAGTAAGATTACTATTAATCATAAGTCTCTTTATACATTACAGACTGCAACTGTTTTTGTCTTATATTGAGTTTCTCTTTGATTCCAGTTAACGTAAACTTGACTTCTTTCATGTTAAACTTTATTTTCTTAGTGTCAGTAATCTTTTTATCAATGGTCTTGGTAACTGTGAGTAAAAAGAAAACACTTTCATTATGAACAGGCTGACCTTAAATTGGATTCCAAGAGATTGTAAATAACTTGGACAGAGACCACATATAAGATGGATGGATGAAATAAGAAAGTGTGCAGGGGTGAAGTGGAGAAGAGAAGCTAGAGATCAGAGAAGATGGATTGAACTTGGAGAAACCTTCATCTTGCAGTGGATTGTTGATGGTTGTCAATAATGATGATACATATATACATACTAATATACAAATACAAACAAGACTTAATTAACAGACAGGCAGCAAACGTTAAGACCAGGGAATTGTGGGAAGGTTAACCTTTCAAAGTGTTACTTAATAAAGACTATAAGGATAGTCAAAAGCGCTCTTAAGTGGATAAAATTTTTAAAGTTATACTTTACATATATCTAATTAATGTATTTATAAATATTCAAGATATATATATATATATTAATGCAACATCATTTTTCTGGATGGGCACTGTTATTGTTTCATGATTGGATAAGCCACATGGTTTGGGCTTCATCTGGTCCAATTCTAATAGTTTCCATTCTATAAAAATTTGTCATTGTGGTTATATTTAAATTAGCACTTAATTTAGTATTCATACTTTTTTTTGGAAGGCTAATAACTCTCACTGAGTTATTGTGGTGAGAAATAACTGTTACATTCAGAATCTTTCTGTGCATTTTATGTCCACTTTGACCCTCAACCTATCTCATCTCTTTTTTTATTCTCACATATATAGCTTTCCCTACAAATAATGTGAACATATTTTCTCGTCACCCCCAGTACATAGTCTGGTTTCCAAATTTTGAAAACTTATGTGTGTTTTATTAAACTTTGACTTTTTATATTTATTACTTAGGAATCCATATTCTTCTTTCTTTTTACATAAATCCCTGCTCCATTGCTTTGGAATATAAGTCCCTTTCACTTAATACATACTCAATAATTAAATAACAAACAGAAAGCAATACATTATCTTTGCCATGATTAAAGTCTTTTAATCCTGCAGACCCTTAAAGTGTTTTAAAATCATAATAAGATTGGTGTGAACCATTTTAACTTTAATCAGCTTGGGTACCTTCAGGAGCTGAGATCAAGAATAATAAGATGACCCCCACTTTTTTCTTCCGCTGTTTTTTCCCAATGGGAATCCCAGATGACCTGAAATGATGAAGATGAAAAAAAGGCATCTGCTCCAGTCGTTTTATATTTTTTGCTCTTTTGTTTTCTGAAGTAATAATATAGTTCATGAAGATCCGGGTGGAGTTTTATCAGTTCAATCTTTACTGTAACTTCAATTAGTAGTTCGCTGATACTAAGTGAATTTTCTCCATTCTCTGATTTTATTTTTTCCTTTCCGCAATTTACAATATTTCTTTTAAATATTTTATTTAATTAATATTCAATTTTCTTTATTACTTTATTTCTTTTTAATATTATTTTTACCTCTTCACGTATTTCTAATATACATACATTTCACTAACCATGATCAAAAATATTGTTATTATTCTGTATTACGTACAAACTCTTTGAGCGAATAATTTTAAATTGGATGTTATTGAAACATCCATAAGTTCACTTTTACAATTAAAAAATTTGAAAGAACATTTAATGTATATTCAGAATTTCTGTAACTTTTAAAGTTTCAAATAACTGATATTAATTAGCATCAAACATATATCCTTAATATTATTTGATTAATTTATCACATGACCCTCAATTATCCATGCTACCTCATACTGATTGTATATATGTGTGGAGATGATAATCTGGACCAACTGACGAGAGCTGATTTAGCATAAAATACATATATTGGTGATTATTTATCTTTTCGACATGTGGGATCAAGTGTATCAGCAGTATGAAATAGCGTGGATAGTCGAGGGTCATGTGAAAGTCTAAGTTCAAACCCTATATATTTTATATTGGAGTGCAGGTATGGAAAAGCCTGTACTGTAGAAAACATTCATATATTGATTGATTTATTTGACTGAAATAATCTGTTGAAGTGATTATTATCCAAGATTTCCAATTTGACAAATGCTAAAAAGTTTGAGTACTTAATTTTGAAATTATATAAAGTATCAAAAATCCATAGTTGCATAGTTAAAAAAACTATAAAAAATAATTACTATGAGAGAAGTTGAGAAAGTATTTGTGATTTTTTTTATTTGCTATTGTTGCCTTTTATAGAAGCCCCAGATAAATGTGAGTGATCATCATAATATCGAAACAATAGTAAACTCTACATACAGTAGTGTCACCCAGTGCAAGCCTTAGTAATCAATGGATACAAGAAGGTTTGTGCATGAAATCCCTATCTAGTGTCTAGTCATGCATCCTAAGTTGGAGGATTGCAATAGATCCTAAGATTTAAGTGCACTATTCTCAGATTCAAAGCTCCTCACTGATGAAAGCCACAAACTAAAAACTAATCTGGAAATATTGGATGAATAGGTACTAGATAGGGATTTAATGTGCAAAACTTCTAGCACTTATTAATTACTAAGGTTCGCACTGGGTGGCACTACTATATGGAGAGTTTGGTAAGCTTTTATATGAGAAATGCAAAAAGCAAAATGAAAATGTTTGGTAGATTGCAATTTATGGATAATAAGAGAATAGCTAAAATAGTTTTTAATTGGGTTATGAGTAAAGGACAGGCAACCAGGTTGGTGAGAAAGGTAGTACAATATGCAGAAAATATAGATAAAGACTTTATGTCAGTATATTTATACAGAAGGTGGGATGATTGTGTTAGGATTATTGTTGAGTGTTATAGTGGAAATCTATGGGATAGAAGAATAGATGTATTAATAATAAATAGGGAGTTGGAGAGATGGAGAAATAGTATGGAGAGTAAGAGAGTTTAAATATATATTGCAGTAAACAGAATCTTGGATATGAGTTGATTTATGATAATAACAAGGAAAGTAGTTTACTGTTTAAGGCTTGAACAGGATCTTTAGCAACAAGGGAATATGCATATAAATGGAAAATATAGGTGATTTAGTCTGCAAATTATGTAAGGAAGGCATAGAAAATATTAGGCATCTGTTAATTGAATGTAAATTCCTGCAAGCAGAAAGGGTACAAATAAAGAAGTCGTGGAAGAATAATTAGTGATTATACAGAAAGTGGGTTATTGTTTTTTTATGCTGGGTTTAGGGAAAGGTAAGGAGGATTTAAATATAAAGGCCATGGAATTGACAAAGATTATGTTGTGGAAATGGGATGGAGCAGGATAGAGAAGAATTTGGGAAAAACAGGATGGGGAAAGGGAAGGTGGCTAACAGGTTTCTCTGGGCATAGTGGCTGAGAGATTCCTGACTCTGAGAAAAGCCACAATGCATCACATCACATTAGTTTTAACAGCTTGTGAAAGCATAGGTGATCTTATGACATCATAATATTGTTTTTTCATTATGTATTATATTGTTTTTGAAAATAAATATCTAATTTATGTCTTATTCTTTTAGAGATTATGTTGTGCAAATGTGTACTTTTTTTTCGATATATATAGTTTGCTTTAATAAAATATATTTTAAAAATAAAATATTTGTATTTTAATTTAGGAGCAAAAGAAGTGCCTTTTATCAACTACTCGGGAGAAATTTACTGATTTATTTTGCAATATTTGCTACATGCAAATTAATCAACCTGACAATCTTTTAGATGGAATGGCTTTAGGTTTCTGCAATCATTGGTTTTGTAATTCGTGTTGGCATGACTACATCATAAGTCAGCTGGTCCTATCAAAGTCTCAAATAATATGCCCAGTAAGTATTGACTAATGTTACAATTGTTTTTTTTATATGTCAAAGCATTGACTGGGAAGTGAACCCGAGCCGGCTGCTTGAAGGACAGTTTTGCTAACCGCTAGGCCACCAATGCTTGACATTACAATTGTTAATAACTCGGAAACAATCATATAAAATTTATTATACATGTGAGAATTAAACTTTAAATTAAACATAGCTCACTGTGTGTAAACAAAGTGAATAAATCACTCTCTCCCAGGGTATGACTTAAAAGCATTCTAAACGTTGAACAGAGTGTCAAGAATAGAATGAATCCATCTATTCTTGATAGCTCTGATGTTTATAAGCATACCTTTGTCAACATTGTTGGGAAATCAGAGTGAAATTAATTTATCAACCAGTTTACATATTAAATCTTGTTTAATTATTACAATCGAGGTGTTAAAAGTGAAATGCTGTCTCCAGCTTTGTATAATTAATTAGGATTCTAATAACTCTTAAGTGCCATATTCTATTTGGTTGATAAATTAATTTTACTCTGAATTACCAACAATGTTGACAAAGGTATGCTTATAAACATCACAGCTCCAAGGGTAGGTGGATTCATTCTATTCTTGATTCCTTTGTTCAACATTTTGAGTGCTTTTAAGTCGTAGCCTGGGAGAGGGTGATTTACTCCCTTTCTTTACATGTAAGAATGAGTGAAGAAAGAGGAGGAAAATATTAAATGGTTATAAGTAGAAAAAAAAAAGGAATAATATGAGATTTAAATTTTGTGAATTTCATTATGTAAGACAGATATGTATTTACCGCTGCAACGTTATTCACAATATACTGCAATGCAATATTTCATTTTTCTTTCAGCCAATCCCTATTCGACAAAATTGCTTTGTTTTTTGGGTCTACCTTTTTAAGACGATTTTTAGGATTTCTAATACATTATTTTTTTCTTTGAATATTTTCCAGCTTAAACCCAGTTCATGCCTAAATAGTCTACTCTTTATTTATCCATTAATATGTTGTCTAAAATCCTCCTTCCCAATATGATCATTTTCGACCATTATCGATCCACTGCAAGGTGAAGGTCTCTCCAAGTTCAATCCATCTTCTATAATCTCTAGTCTCTTTTCTCCACATCACACCAACACATTTCTTTATTTTGTCCATCCATCTCACATGTGGTCTCTTTCTAGGTCTTAGAATCCTGTTTAAGATTTCAGATTCTCAATATACAATATCAAAAATCTTTTTCCTATCTAAAGACATGCATTCCACAATTATTCGTTTTATATTTTTGGTTTTAATTCCACAATTATTTGTTTTATATTTTTGGTTTTATGTTTACACTGGCTAAATTTTCCATTCTTTGTATCTCTACATTTACTCATCCTTTCCACAATTTCTTAAGACTGTGCTCTTATATTCAGCAGATTAATATTTTGTACTAAATCATTTTGTTTTTATACATTTATTTTATATCATGTCATTTACATATTTTGTTTTTTATTATCTATTATCTTGTATGTCTGTCTATTTCCAAATCTTCATAATTATCTCTAAAGTTTTCTTTATCTCTTTATGCCATTTTCTAAACATGATAAAAAGAATGAAATCACAAACAATGTAGTGAACTTTCATCTTACTGCTCTTCCTTTTTATTGTCTAATTCTTTTTTCTTTTACAATTCTAATTTTACTTATAAATATTAATTTATTAAAGAATGTTATCAAAATTATCCCCTCTTGAACAGTGTGTTGTATTGTACTTGTCTATAGTCATGCATAATAGATTTTAGTTGCCATTATATATTTGAGCTATACTTATACAACCCTTATTTATTTTTATTTCAAAAATTCTCTATATTTTTCTCCCCATTATTTTGTTTCTTATTTCTATGTTACTCTTATCTGTTCTAAAAAAAACTTGTGTTTACTTCATGATTTATATATAAACACAAACTCTTGAAATACGATTATTATATTTCTTAAACAATCAAATACACAATTATGTATTTACACTATATATAAGATTATCATATCATTTGTTGGTGAAATATAGTATCTAGTTGTCATGCAACTATGGAAAGAAGGGATTTCAGATGCCCTTTTAAGTTTACCTACCACGTCCAGCTGTACTGGGACAAATTACCTCATGAGTAAGTATGGTGATACTTCTGGCTGTACTACAACATCTTGCTTCATGCCTGGTTTAGGTTTAAGCACCTTTCAGTCCTGAACATGGACTTGCCTCACTGCATTACTGTATAGTGGACAGCATTTATACTGACATTTAGCTTTGACAGTCTGACCTTACCTTCAAATGGATTGACTATTTATGGCCAGATTCCCATCCATAATGGTGATGAATACTCAATCCAGTTAAGATAAGAGACTAGTCCATTATTTGAAGGCAAGATGAGATATGACAAAACACATCAATTCTTTTTTCATTATAAACTTACCTCTTGTTATATATATCCCAAAATTGTATTAATTCTTTTCTATCTTTACTACAACAGCTATATTTTAAATTTTTCTGCCTCCCACCCACACGTATCTTATGGCATTAAAATCTTTTCTCCACTTCTTAATATGCTTCTTTGTATCAGACTTCTTTCTTCAGCTTTTGTCTATAACTGCTCTAATACCATATTAATATTTTTTTTATCATATATTTTTAATTTTCATAACATTTTCCTTTTTTTACATATTATTACTAAAAAAAAAATCAAGTCAGATGTCACATGACCTAATTTAAACAAGCTTGTATTACAAATGTTATATAAAGAGCTCACAAATAAGCTCTTAACAAGCTTTACAGAATATCCCTAACCCCAAACCGGTTTCTGCTACTGGCTTCCTCAGTGAGGTGATAGGATAGTCAAACATTTTAAATCTAATGCTTGAATATCCTAGCACCTCACTGAGGAAGTCAGTCGCAAAAACCGGTCTTGGGTTAGGAATATTCTGCAAAGCTTGTTAAGAGCTTATTTGTGAGCTCTTTATATAACATTTTACATATTAATTTTTTTATTCTAATCTCTAGTATATTGTATATCTAATATTTTTTAGAAATGTTTATCCTAGTTTTTATATTTGCTCTGTAGCTCTTTGGGATACCTTCTTTATTTGCAATCATGTTAAAAAGTTCAATAATAGGGTTGAAAATCTGTGCCCTAATCTTCCATTTTATTTATAGTTTGTCTAGACCTTTAGTTTTCCCTATTTTTTAACTTTTTTATTTAGAGTTAGTATTATTTTTCAATGATAACTTTACTGGACTTTATAAAGGTCTGCAAGTATTAAGTAACAGAAAAAAATGTGATGCATTAAACTCTATATTCAGTAAATACAATAAGAATATATTGATAAAATAAAAAAAGTATTATTTTGGGAGCCAGGTATACACATCCAGTGTCTGAGAAGGAAAGATTTATTTGTAATCTTTTTTTTGTCCACAGTCTGATTATATAATTTGATACAGTCTATAAATTAACTCTTGTGTGTATGTGTCAATTTCTACACATGCTCAGTAGGTGAATATAGTTCTATTACAGTGTGTCGTAATTGAATAAGTCCTTTATGTTTCCATTTGGGAATAATTACAATATCAAATTTTGTAACTTGCTTTAAGCTTGCATTTTATGATCACTAGATGGAGCTTTACCAATAGCTCCTAACAAGCTTTGTTTACATAAATGCAGAAAGAGATAGAATTCAAAATCTCTAGCATTCACCTCCAGACCAGCTGGTTCCGAGCTTATTGACTGACGTGAGCCAATAAGCTCGAAACCGGCTGGTTTGGAGGTGGGTGACAATGGTAGAGATTTTGAATTCTATCTTTTTCGACATTTATGTAAACAAAGCTTATTAGGAGCTATTGGTAAAGCTCTGTCTAGTGATCATATATATGTATGTTACAAACAGAAATGTATTATAACTATAACACCATCATGTGGTTTCCACAATAATATGCAAATCATATTCACACTTATAAGGCTATTCTGTAAAGCTTGTTAAGAGCTTTTTTTGTGAGCTCTATATATAACATTTATTATGCACTTATTTCTTCATAGTTCATTATACATTTATTATTCTTCATGACATCATATTAGCCTCTCATTATACACACAAATAAATCCTAATGGAAGTTTTTATATGAATTCACTTACCATTAATTGTTCATCATTTGCATAATTTACATTTAAATTTATGATTGATATATGCAAATTTTCTCGGATAGTTCAATAATGAGGAGATAATTTATTCATGTACTGACTGCACATATTTACATAGTTAAATAATAATCTTTATATACATTCATGTATATATATTATACATGCACTGGCAGTTCATGTTGCATTTGTATGAACTCTTAAATTGCAGCTAACTTTATTTTAACATAAATTTGATTAATTTATAATAGTAAAATTATGTTTCTTTTACTTAGGATTTCAACTGCGATGTTCCAATCTCAGTAGGGGCACTCAGAACCATCATAGCAGGGGAAGACTTTAATCACTACGTAATTAGAAACTGTCAGGCAGTTCTAAACAAACATGGCAAATTAAAGTGGTGTCCAAATTCTCAATGTAATCATTTAGCCTTTTTAAGTAAAAATGGTAAGTAAAAGTATATACATTTAATAGTTTTATAATGCATCAATGCTTAATTACAATTAGTACGTATGAATATTAATTACCTATTTATTCACTTATTATATGATATTTTTAATTGGCTAAAACATAATTTTGATTATAGAACACTTTTTCAGAGCTATAATATGTATAAATTTAATAAGGTAAAAAGTGGCTGCTTGAGGGTTGCATTAGATCCTAAGATCTAGGTGTAATGCTCTCAGATCCAAGGCGCCTCATTGATGAAACTAGTCTGGGATATTGGATGAATAGACACTAGATAGGAATTTAGGCACAAACCTTCCTGCATTCATTGATTACTCTGGCTTGCACTGAATGGCGCTACTGTACGGAGAGATTTGCCTCTGTGAATATATACATCTACTACATTATCAAATTACATATAGAATAAAATTGTTTCATATATTTACATGCAGGGCGACCCAAAAGTAAATATACAATAGTGATTAAAAAAATCATAATAATAATAATAATTTTAAGACAGGCTATAACCTATATCAAATGCATCTTGAAATTTATAATAGTCAATCAAGCAATATCTTTATTTTGCCGATAGAGAGACCTGTCAAACCATGACACAAGATAGCGACTTTTATAAAGATAAAAGTGGCCATCTTATCTTTAACCTAAATTTCCACTTATATAGACCAGATAGCGACTTTTATAAAGATAAGAGTGGCCATCTTATCTTTAACCTAAATTTCCACTTATATAAGCCAATCTGAAGTATCTTCAATTTGGGAGCGTGAAGCTGTTGTTCTCTTCACTCTTTAAGTCCACTACTTCCTTTACAAATTAACCTTTGCGAAATCTTGCGATTTACGAGTTAATATTATGATCGTTATACTGGAAATATATAAACTATTGTAAAGTTGTAATTATTTATAAAGTGCACAGGAAGTATATGTAAATACTTTTAAGACAGGCATAACCTGTATCAAATGCACCTTGAAATTAATAATAGTCAAGAAATATATTTTTATATTTCCAGTATAAAGATCGTAATATTAACTCATTGTAAATCGCAAGATTTTGCGAAGGTTAATTTGTAAAGGAAATAGTGGACTTAAACAGTGGAGAGAACAACAGCTTCATGCTCCCAAATCAAGATACTTCAGATTGGCCTGTATAAGTAGAAATTTTGGTTAAAGATAAGATGGCCACTTTTATCTTTATAAAAGTCGCTATCTTGTGTCGTGGTTTGAGAAGTCTCTCTATTGGCAAAATAAAGATATTGCTTGACTATTATAAATTTCAAGGTGCATTTGATACAGGTTATAGCCTTCTTAAAAGTATTTACATATAGTTCCTATGCGCTTAATAAATAATTACAACTTTATAATAATAATAATAATGAAAATACAATGCCTAAATAAATACAATATATAAATATTTGGCCTATCCTAATATATATTAATATTTAACTCAAATATAAAACTTTTATATATACATCTATTTTTATATAATTATTTTCAAATTATGTCTCCAATTAATTTCATTTAGACATTTTTAAAATTGATTAGATGTATACAAGAAGCCAATAAACATCGCATGACCACCACCTCTTATGCTTGTGTATAACTGTTAAAACAGGCAAAACTCACTATATGTATTGCCACCCATAGCAAGCTAGAGTAATCAATGGATGCCATATAATAGTGCCACTCAGTGCAAACCAGAGTAATCAATGAATGCAAGAAGTTTGTGGATAAAATCCCCATATAATGCCTACTCATCCAATATCTCCAGACTAGTTTCTAGCTTGTGGCTTTCATCAGTGAGAAGCCTTGGATCTGAGAGCACTGCACCTAGATCTTAGGATCTAATGCAACCCTCCAGCAACCACCTTTTATCTCCATTTAATTACAAAACTATGAGTCTTAAACTGAAAACACCTTAATGTTTTCAATCTAAGCTCATTGGCTTAAATAGTCATATGGGTCTGAACCCATTTCAGTACCCATACATTTTGGTGTCTTTGGTTATTTAATAACCACAGCCACCACTATCCTATTAAGCAGGATTGGTTTTAAACCAATAAACATCACATGACCACCACCTCTTATACTTGTGTATAACTGTTAAAACAGGCAAAACTCACTATACGTATTGCCACACACAGCAAGCTAGAGGGATTTTATGCACAAGCCTTCTGACATCCATTGATTTCTTTAGCTTGCTGTGTGTGGCAATACGTATAGTGAGTTTTGCCTGTTTTATGTATACAAAAAAAATTTTTTTAAGTGTGGATGTGTGTGTGTGTGCATACCCAGATATTTTCATATTCTGAAGAATAAATAAAAAGACATCAGTATACTAGGGAGAGTATACAATAAGATGACTTATATTTCCAAAACTTCTTACGGCAGTTTTGCAAGAAATATTTTGTTGATTGAAATAGAAAGCTTAAGGGAATAAAAGCAATTGGAGATTATTTAAGTCATCTAGATTTCACAGATGATGTAGTTGTTTCTGTATATAATGCTTCAGAGCTTCAGGAAATATTGCAAGAATTCTGATGATAGTAAAAAAATAGAACTAAAGATAAATGTTAAAAAGACTAATGTTATATATGATGGATTTTCTCAAAAGAAGAAAATAAAGATTGATATGATGAGTTAGAAGTTAATAATTACAAATCCCCTGATCAGATGATTATTACAGATGGAAACATAATCATAGAATTATATTTGTTTGGAGTGCTTTTGGTAGAAATAACTTAATATTGAACGGAAATATGCCTATATGTTCAAAAAGGGTTTTTTAAATAAATGTGTTTTACTAGTTAATTAATTATGGATGTGAGATCTGGACACTTAACAGAAGAGCAATATAAAGATTTCAGACCTCTCATTGAAGTGTGGGAGATGCAAATTAGGAGTAGAAGTTCTCTTATGTATTATATCATGATTTGAAAAATCAGATTCCTAGACTTAGATTTGGTTCATGTTAGAAATTTATATAGCAGTCACAGTGTGTAATACAAGCTTATAAAAGATAGATTAAAAGACGTAAACTTGTTACATGGAAGATAAAATAAGAGGAAAATTAAGGTCCACTTCCTTTTAGCAAAGACATAAACTTGTTACACGAAAGGTAAAATAAGAGGAAAATTAAGGTCCACTTCCTTTTATCATATCATAACATAGACTCATCAACTGGCCAGACCTTATTTCTCATTAAGGAAATTTTAATAGTAAAGGATTACTGATATGTTTAGTTAATTATGTTAAATTGTGAATAAATTATATTAATTCTCTTACCAGATTTAAAAAAAAAAAAAAAGTGAAAGCTATTCTAAAAATGTAAGGTCATGTGATACCTGATAAATAGATCAAAAAGCATTTGCATAAAGTCTAATACCATTCTGTGAGATATTATTAACTTATTTAATTTAGATATCTTAGGGTTTTGGCCCTGTAGCAGTAGCATAAATCTTTTTAAAAAACAGGTACTCAAAACTATAATGTTTCTTGTACGAGTTAATATAAAACATATATAAATATTGAAAAAATTATATTTTTTTTAACATAATTTTTTAATTACATAATGTATGACCAGTCAGGGACCTCCTCAAGAATAGTACCCAACTGGATGAAATTCAATTAGCTCATATCTTGCCCTATTTAAATTATTTCCACTTTGAATTTTTTCAAAAAAGAAATTGATAATATAGGGGGGGGGGTCTGAAAAATCTATAAATATATCGTCTCACTGATTTTTATCTTCATAACAAAATTTGCCCACCAGCATTTTCATTATGTTTTAGCCATAAAATCTCCCACAGTAATTTTAAAATGTTGGTAACTGGATTAAAACTATTGTGTTTATCTATATAAAAATAGTTTAACTTTTTACCATAATGAGAACCTGTTGAACCATAAATCTGAAAATTATCTGCATTTGGTATCATTCATCAAAATGAAAAATTAATCTTTGCCATTATATCTTATGTAACATCATTATCCACATTGTTATTCTTTTGTTATTTATGTTTCCAGTATTTATACTCTTATATCCACTATTCAAAATAAATGTCCGTTTACCTCTTTCTTTTTAACTTCTCAAAACCCAACAATATCCCATTTAATAATAGATAGTCTTCTTTTAATTCATGCAATATTTCTTTATTTGAAAGATGTTATGTTTATAGAAACCCAAACTCGAGAAAAACGATTATAATATTTATTACTGAGACAAAAATACAATTGCATATTTACACTATATATGAAATTATTATACCTTTGACTGATACTTTTGGCAAGGTATAACATCCAGTTGCTAAGCAACTATAGAAGGAAGGGACTTTAGGTGCACTTATAATTTATCTACTACTTCCAGTTATACTGTGACAGCTTTCCTCATAAGTAGATACAATAACACTTCTGGATGTACTCTGACATCTTGCCTTGTGTCTGATTTAGGTTCGAACAGTTTCCAGTCATGAACGTGGACTTATCTTACTGTGTTAACCATTTAGTGGGAAACCAGCATACTGCCATTCAACTTTGACAATTGTCTGACCTAACCTTCAAATGGATAGACTATTTATAGCCAGCAGTCTAATTCAATGAGCATCATCACCTATTGGCCCATTCTTGGCACTGGACATATGTTACCTATTCGAATGTAAATTGGTCCATGGTAATGAATGATCAATCTGATCAAGATGGAATCTAGACTAGTCCATTATTTGTAGGTAAGGTGAGATATAACAAAAATAATCCAGAATTGTACGTACTTAAATAAGAAGTCATCATTAAATGTAAGCCTAGTATAAATATATTTCATGTTTACATTAGAAGTTACGCATAATGTTAAATATAATAGATATTAGTTATAGAAAAAGAAAAACAAATTTATTTCAATATGTAGATTGGTGAGAAAGAAGTTTCGTAAAAGAAAAATTACATAATTAAATATATATGTGTAAATAATATTAAAATAAATAAAATATCAAAAACAATTCAAATTAAATTTTAATGAAATTTTATTAATTTTAATATTTATATATGTTTATTAGATTTACAAATTAATCCAATCCCTGTAAATTGTGTTTGTTATCAACAATGGTGCTTTGAATGTCAAAATATGGCTCATTGGCCAGCGACATGCCATCAGTTTTCTTTGTACAAGTCTACAAACAAAGGTAAGATTATCTTCCTTTCATTATGAATAATTGAAAAAGTATATAAAAATAAGATAATTATAATACTTAATTTATTATTTCAAAGTAAAAATTTATAAGGGATACTTATTTATGGGTGCATTTGTTTTGTTTTATATTTTTTAATCTGAGTAGTTTATTTATATATATACTAGGGGACATGTTCCCCCTGTTGCCTTTGGCTTCCAACCCCTGAAGCTCACTCAGCCTGGCCCTACCCTTTTGACAGAGCTTACAGAAAAATGTTTATTTCCAACAATTATTTTCGTACAAATTTAAGTTTGATATTGAAATTGTTAAGATTCTTCATGAAGAGAGAAACCAGAATAAAAGAACAATTGAAGCAATTTTAATAAATAGAAATAAAATGAATATGGTTAATAGACAAGCTGTTAACATTAAAATTTGGGATTCATGGGATTTGAGTTGATGATGTTTGCTTCCATTTTTGAATTATACATCAGTTGAGAAAGGTTAAGGAATTAACCAAAAGTACTTCTGCAGATTGAAAGACTGTATATAATAGTTAATTCCCATTATATTTATTATTTTTATTGTTATATATATATTTATATGAGATGTTTATAAAATTCCAACTGTATAATATTAAAGTAAGATAAAATTAGAAAAAAAATGACACAAATATATACATGTAAGATATTTAAATAATCTCGATTTAATGTGTTACATAAAATCGTCACTTATGATTTGTATTCTTTTTTTTTTTTTTTGGTTTTTATTTAACATGCACCCACTACATTTTATTATTTTATCATTTGGGCCAGAGCAAATTTACTCTTAAATAAATAATTATTAATATTTTTTTACTGCAGGTGCTAAATTAAAAGTTTTATTTTACCCGTATTTAATTATCAAATCATAAGAGTTGTTTAAAGTGTTCATAATAAAGTATCTTTTGTCTACGAAGTGAAAGTTCTATTTTTTTTCGTTTGGATCAGAATTTTTATCAAACTGTCATTTGCTTCTATTTTCGTTACATAAAATCAACAGGATTTTATATATATAGGGCAGATTTCACAAAAGTCCATTTACCAAATCTTCATTAAATATTGATATTTCTGGGGGATCATAACTTGATCATGCTAACATTATAGTGATTTTCTGTAATTCAGATCAAAAAATTTAGAAAAGTTCAATTTTTGATTTTAATATATAGATTGGCTTCCCAATTTTTTATAAAAATTGCAACAGATTAAACAAATTTTTAGTTTTTTTTTACCATAATATTAATTTTTGGATACACATATAATGTATATATTAACTTTAGATGCAATTATAGGGGACTTGAATCCAGACTTTCAAGCTCCCTTCAGTTATTCACTTCATCTTATACAACTGATATGCATGACCACATACATGTGAAAAGATAAATGATCTCCAATATGCATATTTTATGCTGAGTTGATCCAGATTATCATCTCCCACACACATATATAATCAGTTTTCAGCTTATATTAAGATAGCAAATCTTCAAACTTTAATGGACAGGTTTCAGTCCACTCCATCCTCCAACTCTTCAGCCATCCATATCATTGAAAATCTGATGATGGAACACCCAAATCCCTTGTTAAGCCAACATTGTTATCATGCCCGTGTTGATTTTAAGTCACTTTGGCCTTTCATATATAGGACCTTAATATGTCCATTTAAATATACAGAGAAGGGATGGAGAATTCAGGCTGAATCTGTAATATTTGAATACATGTATAATGAATATACCAAACTTTAGATGAAATTGGAAGGGATTTGAACACAGACTTTCAAGCTGTATTGGTTATATAAGATGGAGTGGATAGCTGAAGAAACTTATTGTGTGGATTTTTTCCAAGAGCCTCTAACAAATTTAGGACCATATTCTAGTAATGTTCTGATATTTTCAAGGAGTCGATTATTTGCAAGGTTGACAAGACTTTCTTTTTTCATGGGGTTTATTTTTACTACTTGTTTTAGGGAAAGAAATTCTAATGCTTTTTTGTTCTTGACATTTAACTGTAATGAAATAATATGACATTGTTCAGTGATACTGCTAGGAGTTTCGTAATACGTTATCTTTTTTTTTCTTCATTCATTGATTTTTAGTGCCCTTTTACATCTTTGAATGATGTGCTTTAGTAGTTCTGTTTTTAGTTGGTGTACTATACTTTTTCATTGATGAATTGGATAATTTATACGTATGTTGCAGCGTTTGGGGAAGATTTTATATTTTAAACATTTCTCCAAAAATAATACTTTTCCTGCAATTTTGTGATGGATTTATGCAATTTCATAGCCGTCTTGAGGTGTTGGCGGTAATTCATGCTTTAATGTAATATTCAGAATTATTTTCCTTTTCCTTATTCTACAGTAATTAGTTTATTTCAACATTTTGAACATTGGATAAATACAGGTTTATTCAGTTTAGTTCGTTAATTGTAAATGAGTGCACTTTCAGCCAATGAAGCTAAAATTGTAGCCCTCATGGGTGTCTCGATATATGTTGTAATATTTAAATGTAAATGCTAATTTATTTAAATTAATGATTTTCATATTCCATTGAACCCACAAAGAAAGAAAGTCTTATCAATCTTTCAAACATAAATTCTGTCAAAAGTCTAAATGTCTTGAAATATTTATTTAAGGAAGATGAGATAATTATAAATCTTATTGCTACCACCATATATTTCATTACTTGATGGCAAATAAAAAGATTCTTCCGTAATATATTCTCCTCAATTTCATTTATTTCCTTTACTTTTTAAATCCACAAATAATTTTCTGCAAATATCAGAACATATTTGTTGGAGGTTCTAGGGGAAAACCACACCTTAAAATAATAGCAGTCATTGAATCTAAATATGAAAATATTCCACAGAGGGAAAATACTATCGGACAAATAGCGTAGGTTTTTACATTCTATCCCTGACAAAGATGAAAATAAAATGTAGACTAAAAATATAGAAGACTGTACACAATTTATGCACAGAAACAATATTGTTTGCCTAAAAGAGGACGAAGGTAACTGATTCATGCTTATAAAATATAACAAATACATCCAAAAATCTGCTACCCAAATTCACAAACTAAATTACAAGTGTGCCACTAAATGATAATAAGGTAAAGGTGGCTGCTGGAGGTTTGCATTAGATCCTAAGATCTAGGTGCAATGTTATAAGATTCAAGGCTTCTCACTGATGAAAGCCACAAGCTAGAAACTAGTCTGGAGATATTGGATGAGTAGGCATTAGATGGGGATTTTATGCACAAACTTCTTGCATTCATTGATTACTCTGGTTTGCACTGAGTGGCACTATTATATGGAGAGTTTAGTCTCTGTGTTACAGGTGTGTTGATACATACAACATGAAGGCCAAGATGGATAAATTCATAATTGCCATAATAGATATACATACCTAAAAATGTATCCATCAGTGGTAATTCCCCCTCAATTATGCTAAAACATAAAACTGCACAAAAGAAATTTTTGATGACAGATTTTGAAGAGGCATATTATTATATCACCATTAAAAACATTGCCAAGTGATTAAGTTTTGGAAAATATACTATAAAATCCTCCCTAGAGTTTGTTCAATTGATCAACACATGTCAAATAAATGAGAACTATAAAATTGTATCACTAGACATGACCTAGTTACATGGTTCAGTATTACATAAGCAAATTATTAATTTATACACACACTGCTGTAAGAAATCGAATATAACCGTCAAGTAAGAGAGATCATTATTAATACTTTAAATTGGATTGACAGCAACATAACTGAGCTGTTCAACACTAAATATAGCATAAAAAAGCATGGATTATGCACTTACTCACTCGCCATGTAATATGCAGTTTAATACTAGCTAAAGCCAAGAATGAAATTACACCCAAATATTTAAATAAAGACTAATATTATTTACAAGCAGTATGTCAATGATGTGTTGGCATGTGCCACAGTAAGCATCATAAAAATATCAGGTGAACTAGCACTAAAAACAGCACTTCAGTGGACAATTGAACATGAAAATGCCTCCAATGGTCTGAAATATTTTGACTAACTCATTCAAAGAAATAAAAACTTATTAGACTTCAAAATGATCATCAAACCAAGTGAAATTTGAAGCACAATTTCTCTGCACTCTCTCACACCTATGACACCTACACTCGCTAGGATAAAAGTTTGTTAAATAGAAATCTTAGACTCTGTAAATATGAAGCATAATATAGAGACTTATATAAGTGATTTATGCAGAATAGAATGCAATGGTAACACTAATAAAAATAATCAAGAAATTTTACAATAAAATAAAACTAGCACACATACCTTCATTAGACAACAAATCACAAAAAATAAAAAAGGTCTACACCAACACATGCAACATAAGTCTGAGAACCTCCCCCCTCCCTAACCTGAATAGACTACTAAATAACACTTCAGATAATGTATAATATTGAATGCAGTAATACAGCTTGCAAATCAGTATATTATGGAGAATCTATGGCAAATATAGCCACCAGAGTCTTCCAATGCAAATACTTGTATACGCATGCTAAAAATAATCCAGAACATATATCCACTTTCTTGGAACATAAGATACTATCTGGCTACATTTTAGATCTGATATGAAAATTTCCTGTACTGAATGAGATGTTAGAAAATGTAAAATAAAAGAAGAATGGTTTATTGCTAAGAACAACCATGCCATTAATGAAAAAGAAAACAGCATTCAACCTTCAAAATAATGGCATATATAAATCATTAATTTAAATAAATTAGCATTTGCATTTAAATACCACAATATATCCAGAAGCCCATGAGTCCTACAATTCTGGCTTCATTGTCTGAAAGCACACTTAGCTACAACTAAGAAATTAAACTGAATAAATCTTTACTTGTCCAACATTCAAAATGTTGAAATAATAAATGATATGGACACTGAAGTACATCTATTTTACCTTCTGCTATTGAATTTTGCTTTATAGTGATATGCTCGTAAAAGCTAAAGATTTCCGAGTCACTCAGTTTGGGCAATTGAATGAAATTAGTGCACTCTACTCTTTGGTTGCTTGAATGTCATGTGACTTCTCAAGAAACTAACCATACATTATTTTTATTATATAAATGTCTGTGATGAATATTCTAATTCAAACTCACAGTTAATATTAACCTGACTGCGAATGTTTTGCATATTTCTGATACTTTTTAGGTAATTATTTTATTTAAATTATAAATGGTGGTATATTTACCCACAATTCAAATGAGAAACCCACAATTACTTAATCTAAACGAATTTATTAATGAGTATGTATTATACAAATAAAACTAGAATATTTACAAACTCTAAATATAATTACATACAGAAAATACAATCACGGGTTTCTAACAGTTTCTATCCCCTTCTCAAATATTGTCTGAGAATTACTGCATTTCATGGATGGTCATTTACATGACTTATACAAAATATACTACAGGTTCCCCAGAGTCAAACCTAAGAGCCATATAGGCTTAAATAAATCAAAGTAAGATCAGGATGATTTGCTTTAAATACTAGTCGGATTTTGGTACTGTCAGATTTCGAAACATCTGGGTTTATTCCCTCGCAGAAACTTTGACTTGTCTCTGCTGGTACTAGTTATGAGCATTATAGTGCTGCCATGACAGCCAAAAAAAAAGCACTTAACTCTACAGTCCCGAGTTTCTATAGTCTACTGTTTATTTCTTCCCTTATCAGAAATTTTCCATTCTTTACACTCCTTTGCAAAAACACTTAATTGATTTCACATTCCAGATTCACTACTTCATATGATTTTATCTTTTCCCTAATTAGTTCCAATTTTACTCTTCCATTCTGTCCACTCAGTCTGAAAAATCTTTTAATTATGCAATTCTATTTTCTTCTATATATACTCATTTCTACGAAAATTTCTATTGTCATTGATTATCACCTTTAATTTTAACTCCTGGAGTATTCTTATTGCTTATAATACTTTTTAACTAAAATATTTATTGAAAGCAAAATACTTCAAAATGTTAATTGATAACTTATTATAAACAAAGATTCTATGATAAAATCTTACTTCAAACTCTTTAATTTTTTTTTTGCTTTCCATATGTCATAGCATCGGCCAGGAAGCGAACACGCAACAGCTGTCTGCAACCAACTGCTTGCTTGCAAGGCGGCTGCGCTGATCTCTTGGCTAACAACGTTTGACGACTTTTAATTTTACTCACTGAAAATTGGAGGCTTGACAAATATTTGTAAAAATCATAAAAATCTTAAGTAATCCATTACTGCCTGTTTTTAAATAGAAGTTTTTAAAACATTAATTATATTAAGATTAAAGTTAATTGCAATTTTGTAATATATATATTATTTTTAATTTTTTATTTCTAGTTTCTGCTTGGAAGTATAACGAAGGAGCTATTGTGGATATCTCCGTTAAGAGATGTCCTCTATGTGAGTACCCTATTGAGAAATTTCATGGTTGTTCCTATATGTTATGTAAGTGTGGTTCTAGCTTTTGTTGGGAATGTTTAGAACCTTTAGATAAACATAACGTTGAATGTACTCAGAAGGTATCAAAACCTTTTGAACTTATAGAACTCAATGATATAAAGAGCCGGTATTACAAATATAAAGATACTTGCGAATACCATCAGAAAACTTCCCAGTATCTTTCTTCTCAGAGACTAAAGATTTTGAAATACGTTAAGGTAAGATTTATTTATTTAATATTTATTTATTGTTTTACATATATTTTAAAACAAAGGTTTTCACACGCTACAGATGTAAATGAAATGTTATCCAGGTACATCCATATATAATTAATTGTAAAAAAATAAAATGATAAAAAATCAAGTCAGATGTCACATGACTTAATTTAAACAGGCGAAACTCTCTATACATATTGCCACTCTGTGCAAGCCAGAGTAATCAGTGAATGCCACTGGCGTGCACTGAGTGGCAATACGTATAGAGAGTTTTGCCTGTTTTAATAACAGTTAAGAGCAAGCATAAGAAATGGTGATCATGTGATGTTTATTGGCTTAATGGCTTAATTTAATTAATTGTAATAAAAATATATATACCAATGTTTGATCAGTTCCCACTGGTCATCAGCTGGATAATAAATATTATGAAAATAGTTGTAGAATATTTACATATAATAATGATGAATGTTCTATTAATAGAAACCAGATAGAAATAATAAATATCAGAAAATTTTATAGTTAACTAATAAGGTGGCTGCTGGAGGGTTGCATTAAATCCTAAGATCCAGATGCAGTACTCTCAGATCCAAGATTCCTCACTGATGAAGGCCACAAGTTAGAAACTAATCTGGGGATACTGGAAGAGTAGGCACTATATTGGGGATTTTACACACAAACCTTCTGCATTCATTGATTACTTTGTCTTGCACTGAGTGGCGCTACTGTATGGAGACTTATGTCTCTGTATAAAACAGCTTGTGTAAGCATAAAGAATGGTGATCATGTGATATTTAGTGGTTAAATTATTTAGATTAGTGAGTTTTTAAAACATTCTTTCAAATAGAAGATAATTTGCATATATTATCATGTTTGGTGATATAATCTGGCCTTTTAAAGATTCAATGGCTCCTCTTATCTGACACTGTTGGAGAGTGTCACATCTGGATAGTATCTTTACGTTAGAAAAATCAATATTATGACCTGTATCTACAGTATGGAAGGATAGTGATGATGATGATGAGTGCTAGAAGATCTGGACATGTTAATGCAGTTAAGAACCACTCATTATCAATAACATTATCTCCATACTATAGCTACAGGTCATAGTATTGATTTTTCTAGCGTGAGAATACTATCCAGAATGTGATACTCTTGAACAATATCAGATCACAGAAGCCAATGAGATACTTAAAAGGCCAGATTGCATCAGAAAACATTATAATATATGAAAATTCCCTTCTATTTCAAATAATTTTTTACAAATTCATTAATCTAAATAATTTCTGATATTTATTATCCCTGTTTTCTATTAGTAGAACTTTCATTATTGTTATACATCAATGCTTACAGTGCCTCTATAAGGGTGTTTTCATATTTATTACCCAATTGATGACCAGTGAGACCTGGCCTAAATGTTGGTGTATATATATATATTACTACAATTAATTTTACACGCTTTCATTTATATATACATAATATTTAAAAAATTTGGATATGTTTCAATGCACACTAGTGAAGCTATATTTTAATTACGTTTTATTTTGGTTTAGCACTTTGGGGACATATTTGCTCCCATATTCCACCCATGTTGTTCTCAAATTTTGTGTTCTAGGTAGTGGCATGGAAACAACTACCCTTAAACCTTCATATATAAAATATTTAAATATTAATTCATCATTATAGCTGTATTATTTATTAAGATATAAACATTACCCTTGCTTAAGAAAGTATAGTATTCACTCCAAAAATTAAATCCATTGGTAACTCTACTGAAAATTGGGGTTTAAACCATGAGGAATCTGAGGAATTGTTTCTTTATGTTTAATATATTACATTTATCATTTTCCACCATTATCAAACTACATCTCTCTAGTACACTTTCTTATTCCATCCATCTCACATGTGGTCTTTTTCTAGGTCTTTTACAACTTTTTGGGATCTAGTTTAATATTTCAACTGTTTGTCTATTATCATCTCTTCTACAAATACATCCAGCCCAATTCCACTTCAGTCTCTTAATTCTTTCAATGGTATCAATAATACCTGCTTGTTCTCTCATTCATGTATTTCATTTTTGATCTCTTCTTATTACTTCTAACATGCATCTGTCTATACTTCATTGAGTGGTCCGAAATCTCTGTATTGCTCTTCTGTTAACTGTCCAAGTCTCAGATCCATAAGTAAGAACTGGTAAAACACATTTTATTAAAAACCTTCCTTTTCTAATACATAGGCATATTTCCTTTTAATATTATGTTATTTCTATCAAAAGTATTTCAACCAAATTTAATTCTATGATTAATTCCATCCATTATATTTCCATCTGTAGTAATAATCTGACAAAGATATTTGTAGCGGTTAATTTCTTCTAACTCAATGTTATCAATCTTTATTTTCATCTTTTGAGAAAATCTATTCAACATTACTTTAGTCTTTTTAGCATTTACCTTTAACCCTACTTTCTCTCTTTTCATCTGATAACTCCTGCAACGTTTCCTAAAGCTCTGAAGCATCATTTGCAAAATCAATTACATTTATCCACAAAATCTAAAGGATTTAATTCAATAAATAGGGAAAGTCCATTATACAGAAAAGATTAAACAATCATTATTTTACCACTAAACATCACATG
Organism: Epiperipatus broadwayi; assembly: GCA_028023455.1. Classification (NCBI taxonomy): domain Eukaryota; kingdom Metazoa; phylum Onychophora; class Udeonychophora; order Euonychophora; family Peripatidae; genus Epiperipatus; species Epiperipatus broadwayi. The sequence goes on from JAQFVV010000017.1 coordinate 5,390,715, forward strand.
ATCACCATTTATTATGCTTGCTCATAACTCATTAAAACAGGCAAAAGTCTCCATACAGTATTGCCTCACTGATGAAAGCCACAAGCTAGAAACTAGTCTGGCAATATTGGATGAGTAGGCACTATGTAGGGATTTTATGCACAAGTCTTCTGGCATCCATTGATTATTCTGGCTTGCACTGAGTGGTACTACTGTATGGAGAGTTCTGCCTATTTTCATAATTATTTTACAATTTAGCACTGCTTTTGATCAGGCTGGTCATATCCATAGTGCAAGGCCAAGCTGTAAAATAGTCACAATTGTTTATTCTTTTCTGTGTAAGTGATCTTCCCTATTTATTGAATTACAGATGAATAAGGAAAGAAATAAAACCTATTGAGCTAAATGGCTTAAATAATTTCCATTCATTCTTATTCCCTTAGCTTTCCATTTATATAAAATACTTTATTCATCTTCAATTATTAATAATCTTATTACTTTTTATTATCCATTTCAGATTTGCTTTTCCTATGCAAGTACATCTTCTGATGAAATTGTTGCAGAAAGCCAGCATACCATTAATGTCATGCAAAAACTTAAAAAACAGATTGGAGAAGGAATTTTAATGATTGTTAAGGTATTATTACTTATTTAAAAGATTTAGCTTTTATATTTAAAAATATTTTCTGTGACAAAAATTTTTCCATTAAGTTGTATTTTTAAAAACGAAAATTACTAAGAAACATAATCTTATATAGATAATCTATATTTTCTCTGTTTTCTGATTGGAGAATGTATGAATGTTTGTCTAATGTCATGTGCTTTTAACTACAGAGATATAGTATATATATTTCATAGTAAAGATTCCCAGCCAGCTGCAGAAATGGCGACAAACGTTGATTTGTAATTCAGCATTAAGGTCTGTCAATCTCATAATATAGTTCAGATGAACGACATACTCAGTAATGTTTAGTAAAAAAACATATTTACATTAAATTTTAAAAAAAAATTGTTAAAGTAACCAATTAAAAAAAAATATTACAAAAACAATGGGGTCAAATGCTAGTGTTTTTGTATTCTGACATTAGTAAATGGTAACTACCGGTACGTATTAATAAAGCTAAAAAAAACTATTACATTTGTTCGTGATACTGTCAAAAAAGCAAAAAAACATTTTATTCAGAGAGTGCTTTAGGCAGCACACATAGCCAATCAGTGTGAGCTATGATTCCGATGTTCCACACCAAAAGCGTACTCAGCTGTATCTAAAAAGTAAAGAATCAAACCATTTCAATTTCAGACATTAAAAACGTTTTGCTAATTTATTAATATGGTCCAGTAAAAATATGACTGATGATTAGTTTCTCTCTAAGCTGTTATACTGCTATTTTCGAATCAATACATGTGGTATATAGTGACATAATTTAAAAATTTCATTACAAAAATTTTAAGATGGTAGCATGTCTGGATCATGGCTTACTTCATGGAACAATGAACAATGCGCCAATGTTAAATTTTGTTGTAAAGTGGATGTAATTTCTACTGAAATGTTTGTATTTCAAATTGTATATGGAAGTAAAATCATGAGTGACAAGAATATATTTAATTATTTTGCAAAATTTCATGTTGTTAAGGAGATAATTGAAGATGATCCATGAAAGTTTGAAACACAATCATAATTCATGTTGTAATTCGGGATTCAGGCAGCTAGTACCTTAACATTTTTGTGATAAATAGCTAAATTATGTAGCTACATAACACATGTTGATTCTGAGATGGCACTGCAGGCATGTGAAGAGAGCACCAGTTATCTTTTCATTGGTACACACATCCTATAATTTTTTCTAATGTTAGAATAATATATTCAAATCACCCTCCTAAATGTTATGTTTTTCCAGAAACTCTCTATGAATATAGTTTGAATTTCAAACAGCAGAGGGAGTTGCTGAAAAAACATAAGATGCAGATGTGGCAAAGGAGGCAATTTAAGGAGAAATGGGATGGTTAAGTCATTATGTGAGAGTTGCAAAAAGCAAAATGAAAATGTTCAGTAGATTACAGTTTATGGATAACAAGAGAATAGCCAAAATAATATTTAATTGGGTTATGAGTAAAGGGCAGGCAACAATATAAATGAGAAAGTTAGTACAGTTTGCAGAAGATTTGGATAAAGACCTTATGTCAGTATGCTTATACAAAAAGTTGGATGATTGTGTTAGAATTGTTGAGTGTTATAGTGGTAAGGAATGGAATAGAAGAATAGATGATTAATAAAAAATAGGGAGTTGAAGAGATGGAGAACTAGTATGGAGAGTAAAAAGAGTTTAAATATATATAGAAATAAACAATATTGTGTGTGAGTTAATTTATGATAATAGCAAGGAAAGTAGTTTACTGTTTAAGGCTCAAACAGGATCTTTAGCAACAAAGGAATATACTCATAAATTGAAAAATGTGGTTGATTTAGTCTGCAAGTTGTGTAAGGAAGGAATAGAAAATATTAGGCATCTTTTAATTGAATGTAAATGCCTGAAAGCAGAAAGGGTACAATTAATGAAATTATGGAAGAATAAATATAAACAAAATGATTATCCAGAAAATGGGTTCTTGGTTTTTATGCTGGGTTTAGAAAAAGATAAGGAAAATTTAAATATAAATGCCATGAAGTTGACAAAGATTATGTTGTGGAAATGGGATGGAGCAGGATAGAGAAGAATATGGGAAGAACTTAAGGTGGGGAATGGAAAGGGAAGGTAAAGTGGCTAACAAGTTTCTCTGGGTATAGTGGCTGAGAGATTCCTGACTCTGTATAAGAAGTCACATTGCATCGCATCACCATGCATGGGAGGGTGATTTGAATATTTTTGTATTTGAATTTCCAATTAGGGCATACTGGGATTTTTCATATATATATATGTGTGTGTGTGTGTGCAAATATGTAACGTGTGCATGTGTACTTATCTATAATTTATATGAGTATTTTATATGTATATTCAGATTCACAAACTTGCTGAATTTACACTAGTATGGTTGCATTATTCTAAACTCGTCAAAATTGAAGAAGGATTTATAAGAAATATTTTGGGACAACTTCTTTTTTTGTTGGTCCGATTTGATCAGGTAATGACATTTACATTTTTTTTTACTAATAAATAACACTTTACCTTTGCTTAACATTATCTGTTTAGTTATTAATTTATTATTTCTGTATAATATAGTTGAGTGGTGGAGAGTTGAACTCAAAAAGAATCCCAGAGTGTTTTTTAATTGAATAACATAAAAAGAAATCTTCAGAAATATTACCAAATTCATCACTTCCTTTATATAAATACGATTTATTCACTATTTTGAACACTTTTTAGCTAAAACCTTTTATTGACCTATATTCATGCAAAATGTTATGTTTTGACTGTCCTGTAATCTTCTTCAAAGTCACTTTTATTTAAAAATTAAAATAAAAATGGCTCTGAAGAAGACTGCCAAATAGTTGAAACGTGATTGTGCATGAATATAGGTCAATAAAAGGTTTTTGCTAAAAAGTATTCAAAGTAGTGGATAAATTTTATTTAAAAAATAAATCTTATTTGTATAAACTGAATGTAATTATGCATCATGGGATACTCTTGGACATCCTATTCTCAACTGAGCTTGGATAATGAAACATTGTCTGATTTCTGATTAACTAACTGTATAATTATATTTTGATTTATAATTGAAATTACATTAATTATAAATTAAAATTAAATCTTATTTTGTTTAAAATAGTTTTGACAAGTACAAACTAATTTATTTCTTTTTTAAAAAAATATTAACAAAAGCCACTAAAACATCACATGATAACCATTTCATGTGTTTACATAATATATTAAAACAGTAATGTGATATGATGTGATGTACTGTAGCTTCTCCTTAAACGGAGTCAAGAATCTCTCAACAATTATGTCCAGAGAAACCTGTTAGCCACTTTATTTTCCATTCCCCAGTCTAAGTTTTCCCATATTCTGCTCCATCCCATTTCCAGAACATAATCTTTATCAACTCTATGGCTTTTATATCTAAATCCCCCTTATCTTTTCCCAAACCCAGCATAAAAACCAATAATCCACTTTCTGTATAATCACTTTTTTCATATTTATTCTTCCATAACTTCATTATATGTGCCCTTTCTGTTTTCAAGCATTTACATTCAATTAACAGATGACTAATATTTTCTATTCCTTCCTTACATAATTTACAGACTAAATCATCCATATTTTTCCACTTACACATATATTCTGTTGTTGCTAAACATCCCATTCTAACCTTAAACAATAAACTACTTTTCTTACTATTATCATGTATTAACTCACACCTAATATTCTGTTTATTTCTATATATATTTAAACTCTTTTTACTCTCCATACTAGTTCTCCATCTCTCTAACTCCCTATTCTTTATTAATAAATCTATTCTTTTATCCCATTCCTTACCACTATAACATTCAACAATCCTCCTAACACAATCATCCCATCTTTTGTACAAATATACTGATATAAATTCTTTATCTAAATCTTTTGCATACCTCATTACCTTTCTCACCCATCTTGTTACCTGCCCTTTACTCATAATCCAATTAAATATTATTTTGGCTATTCTTTTATTATCCATAAACTGCAATCTACCAAACATTTTCATTTTACTTTTTGCATCTCTCATATGAAAACTTGATCATCCTATTTCTCCTTGAATTTCCTCCTTTGCTGTCCATACATCTTCTAAGTAATTTAATACCCCTTTACTAACCCATAATGCATCATTACCATATGTTAACCCTGCTACTGCAACTCCCTTCCATATAATTCTAGCTACATCATATTTATTATATGAAAACTGTTAATTTCTTTATCAACCCCTTTCTTTTCTTTGCTTCATTTATCAATTTTTTTTCCCATTCATCCAAATAATTTTTCTGATTACTTAAAATAATTCCCAAATAACTATATCTATTCTCCACACTTAACTTAATATCTCCCAATAAAAATTCTACATCTTCTCTTTCCCCAGTATTAACAATCATTATATTTGATTTTTCTTCACTAAATTTAATTCCCATCTCTTTACCCATCCTTGCACATGTCCTCAGCATAACTTCCATATCTTCTCTTCTTTCTGCACCAAAAATATATCATCTGCAAAAAAAAGACCTAACAAAATATATGCTCCCTTACTACCTATTAATGGTATCTCTATCCCTCTTCCTAATCTTTCTATTGCTCTTTCCATTTCACTCAAATACAACACAAACAAAATAGGTGACATAGGGCATCCTTGCCTTAGTCCCACCCCATTTTTACTTTAACTGATTCTATATTCCCTAATTGATATATATAATAATTATTTTCATATAATTTCTTAATAATATTCACTAACGCTTCATCCATGCCCAAATTTGCTAAACTTATCCATAATCTATTTCTATTTACTCTATCATATGCCTTCTCTATATCTATAAAACTCATATATAACTGTTTACCTGAATTCCTACTCATAACCATAAGTTGTGTAACTACAAATAAACTATCTCCTATATGCCTATCTAATCTAAAACCTCCTTGCATTTTTCTACATTATTCCCTTCCATCCATTTTACAACTCTTCTAGCCACCATATATGAGAAAACTTTATATAAAACTGATGTTACCGCTATCGGTCTATAATTATTTAACTTTCTATGATCCTTACCCTTTTCTTTAAATACTAATCTTACTCTTGTAGCACTCTCTTCATAGTAGTGCCACCTAGTGCAAGATCTAGATGCAGTGCTTCTCTCAGATCCAGGGCTCCTCATTGCCAAAGTTACAAGCTAGAAATTAGTCAGGAAATTGGATGAATAGGTACTAGATATGAATTTTGATGCACAATCTTCTAGCATCCATTGATTTTAGTATGGAGAGAATTATTACTGTATTAACAAAGGTCTAGATAATAAAAAAATTGGAAAGCCTAAAAATAATATTACAATAATAAAAAAAACACACATGGCTTTATTGCTCATGTGTTCATAAATAGTTCATGCACCAAACCTACGAGCACTAGAATCAATTCTAGGATCTCCTGATCCCAAGTTGATGCTTTTCCAACTATGCTAAACTGCATAGGTATTATAATAATAAAACAAGGAAGGGAAGAAGTAGTAGCCAGATAATAACAATATAGAAGAACGCTCATCATATACGAAGTAACACTATTTATTATTACATTTTTAGAAAAAAAAGGAGAAATAAATGCCATTTATTTCTTTAGAATGATAGATGAATGGATCAATAAGGTAGAGGGGAGTAGCAATTTAAATAAGACATAGTTGTGAACTTGCATTTGAATGAATTAAAATAATGTTTATGACACAGCGCTAAAGATTGGATAAAGATGATGGTGGACGTTAATAACCAGCCACCAATGATTATCAAGTATCGCAGTAGTCTGCTACGTCATTTCTCAATATTTGTTTCATCGTGAACTGGTAAAAGATCCGATAATTTTTGTATGAGTATAATATGTATATGAAATATTAAATTAAATCTATATAAGTAAACAAAGGGAGTAAATTACCCTTCCTCGGGCTATGAATTAAAAGCATTCTAAATCTTGAACAAAGGATCAAGAATAGAATGAATATTCTTGGAGCATTGATGCTTAAATATATATATCATATTTATTTATAGAGCTTCTTGTTATTTATAATCAGACTGAATTTCCATTAATCACTCATTCGTGACTGGAAGCATTCGATAAAATTTTTGAAAATATTTCTGCTTTAGTACATATTAATGCGTTACCATAATAATTACTGAAATCTTTTCTATCCTCAGTTTTTTATGAATTGGACCAATAGAAACATCTTTAAGCTGTGATGGCACAGCTTCATAAATCATATGTATTCACATACACGCATAGCAGCTGATGAAAGAGATTTTGTTTGAAACATATGTTCTTCAGAATAATTTGCTGACTTTTTATATTGTACAGTAATTGTAGTTAGTATGCTAGCTTGTATATGATTGGCTGGAAGGTGTCATATGATTTCTAATCTAGTTTTATTTATTTAAAATGTTATACATATATATATATATCATTAATAGCTAGCTATTTTATAAATGAGCGAAGTCATCCTAATGTCAAAAAGGGGGAGTAGCCAAAAAAAGGGGGAATAGGTGAAGAACAAAGAATAGAATATGAATTATATGACAGATACAAAATCAATCCACGAAGCACAAAAATATATATGCTGGTGCATTAGTCTATTTATTTGGCTTGTTGTTTTAATTTCAGCGGTATGAGATAGCATGCATGGTTGAGGGTCGTGTGAAAGTCTGAGTTCAAATTCCTTATATATTACATATATAAGTGCAGGTATGAAAAAAGCCTATATTGTAGAAAAAATTCATATTTCATTTGTTTTTCTCAGCCACATCTTTCGATAAATTATACAATATTGCATCTCTTTAAAATATTTTTAAGATAATGTTTATAGTTTAAATAATATCTTCATCAGAGCTTTTTTCAAATCTCCTCTGCTTCAAATAATGGATTTAAAAAATAAAATAAAATCTGTTATCTAAAGCTGAGGAGGTTTGAAAAAAGCTCTGATGAAGACTGCTGGACAGTCGAAACTATAAGGAAAATAAAGAAGTTTTTTTAAAAAAATTGTTTGCATTGGTGTATATGAAAGAAGTTACTATCTCATACCACTGATACATATGTGTATACACTATCTCATACCACTGATACACATATGTGTCCATAGTGTGGACAGGTCAAATCCCCTATATTTATAATTAAAGTTAAGGGAATTTCATTGTAGTACAATAACTATTGATTTACGGGCAGATAATAAAATTCTAAGTCTAATAATAGTTAAATTGTTTTAAGCACAACTAATTAAAGTAAAAGTCAAGAACCCCCATGGGATTACATGTTGGGGGGGGGGGGGGTAAATTAATTACTCCAGAAAAAAGTAAAGAAAAAGGAAGATAAGAAAACAAAAGAAGAGGGGGGTATATAAAGCTAGAGAAGAAAGGACTGAGCACTCTTGATGGCTGCTAGCTATTCTGATTTTGCGCAAAGATTTCAATGAAGATCATCATCGGTGAACTACATTCCCAGAATCTAGACTTCTGTAGGTAACCAAACCGATTAGGACTTTTAGAAGACCATCCTGGTCTTATTATTATTTTGCCAAATGCCTCAAGAGGCTGGCTGAGGGTTTTATATTTTAAAAGAAATCAACTGTATAGTGAAGGTAAAGCACCTCATTCGTTTACCTAGATAGTTTGAACATTTTTATTCAAATATTCGTTTTTTGGCTTGATGAATTGGGCTTGCATAAGTGCAAACTTATATGTATATTGAAGATTTAATTAGTTAACTGTTTTAATTGCTGATAAATTGTTTTAATACTACTATATATGTTGTTATTTGTTAACGTCAATTGTGTACTCATGTTTGCTGGCCGCCCAGTCATAATTGAGGACACAGCAATTATATTAATATATAATTTATTTATTTTTTAGATGGTTGAAAACAAATCATACTCCAAGTTAATGCATTACGTTGAAAAGATTAAGTGGACAAGTCATCATTTATTAGTACAGATCATCCGGATAAAGCAAAATAAAAAAAGAAACAATTTGAAAAAATTTAATATGAAAACAATTATAGTTTAAACAACAATATGAAATTTCATTTAAAGCTAATGTTTCCTTTTATCTAATCAATTTGAACAATTCGATTCATTTTTTTTAAAAAAACAATTGTATTATAGTCACTAAAAGAAATTATTTTTCCTTTTGTAAATATTGTACATACTTTTTATTAATTAAAAATTTTAATGGTGCAACTAAATGATACAATATGTATTTATTATGAAGAATGTTGTTTTGTAACAATCATTATAATAATAATAAACAGCCATTCAAAAATGAATGTGGCCATTTCAACTCCAAAAAAAAAAAGGAAGAGAAAAGAGAAAGAAAAATGAATTTTGCTGTGACTAAAGGGAGAAAGAAAGAAAAACTACTCTAAAAATGAGTTTTGCAATGACTATACTAACCAATCTGTAATCCACAAATACATTCATATATATATCATGCTGTTCCAATTACATATTTTATGGTGTCTTTAATTCCCTCAGTAGAAAATTTTTACCATATAATACTAAATCATCCATGCACTTTACTACTGTTACACAATGCTTTATTTACCACCCTCTTTTACAGTTTCGATTGCCCCAGTAATCTTCTTCAGAACTTTTATACCTCCTTCTGCTAAATTCAAATTTTAACAGTTGAAATTAGGAAATATAAAAGTTCTGAAGAAGATTGCTGGGGCAATCGAACAGTAAAAGAGGGTGGTAAATAAAGCATCGTGCAACAATAGTAAAGTGCATGGATGATTTATTATTATATGGTGGTATACATTTGGCAATGGAATAAGAATAGAAAATTTTTCTTTATGAAATACTTTAACATTATGTCTAATGGTAGCTTTCCATTGTATTTTATTCTCTGACATATCTATCTAATGGAAACAATTAACATTGCATTTCTTTAGAATAATCTTTATAACATAGATGAGATCTATATCTCCTATGAAATCCATTGTTCAAATTCACCAGAAAATACCCTTTTAGGAAGTCTTCTATTGAAGTTTACATACTACTTAATCAAATACACAAGAAAACTGACAAAAATGTTCTCTTTGTACTGGCAGAATTAGCATAAAGAATAATAGTTTAAAGTGTAATAATATAATAGTTTCTTATATATTAATTGGGAATGAGGTTGTTGGCTCTATTGGATGAGATAGCAAGGCATATGTTTCAGGCACTGAATTGAAATAAGCATTATGGAAACATTATATTAAATGTATATATAAAATGTGTTAACACGCACAAGCACACAAAGCTGAAGACAAATAAAGAAATGTATATATATTTATTTTTATTTTAATATATATATATTTAATTAAGTGGCTAAGCGCTTTCAAGGGTCAGAGCCCTCATATTCATAGCCATTTTGTAAATAGATAAGAAATTGATTAGGAGCGATGTAAATTTATGTAAATGCGATAGTTACATATTCCATTTCCAGGATATTTTGTAGCAAGTCTTTTCTATTTATGGTGTCGCTATCTCTAGCGATAAAGTAAGCCTCTTTTATTCTTTTGAGATCGTGTCGCTCTCTGCAAACCCCCACTGGATCTCTAGGTTGGCAATCATGACCGGCTGACATGTGGTGCTGTGCAAAAACTGAACTGTAAGAAGTGTCCACTAGTGCTTTATTATAGGAATATGTATGTGTGTTTGGATAGCCTAGTGGACAGAGAGGCCCTGGTCTCTCAGGGCAGGCAATAGTGTAGACCGTGTTAGCGCATTTTATATTTTGCACTTTAGAACAATTAGCTACAAAGTTTAAACTGTTTGCTCATTTAAATGTATGTATATAAATTAATAATTTTTAACAGATGTAGCTATTTAAATATTCAATATGTGGAAATATCTGCAGTATTTTCATATTAGAAAAATCACAGTCTGATGTCAATAGACAGTAATCAATGAAAAGTAATCTTTAAATGATTTCTGCATTTATAAATTAAGTTTATCTATTAGTAGGCTTACCTTTCTAATATATATCCTAAATGAATAGTTTTGATGTAACAGATGCAAAAGTAATAAAGTTGTGAAGTCTTTTATCAGAAATGCATTTTGCAACTTGTTCTGTGAATTGGTTTATATTCAATATTTTTATTTATTTAATATATACTTTTTACTATTCATTGCATTGTTTAGTAGACTATAAAATGCATATTTTGCAAATGTTTGCCTTAAGCACCAAAATAGGTCAGCTAGGTCCTGAGTTGGGGCATCATGAAACAAAAAAAAGATACACCCACTGAATTTATTTATTAATTGTATTAAAGAAAATAAATGATCAATTAACACTATTTAATTTACACAACATGTAATGGAAGAGATATTACACAAGTCAATGCAAGGAGGTCCAGGTAACATTAACAGATGCAATAATTTGTGGATTGCCAGTCTTATAACAGAATGGAGTGCTTAATACATACACACAGATTAAACCACTATTGGTTGTCTTTTTTTCAAAACACGAAAACAATAATTACTGTAAACATATTTTAAAAATCTATTGAGAAGAATTGAATATTGGAAATTCTGTAAAAGAATATGAAAAAAAGTTAATAATAATGCAAGGAAATATAATTGTGAATTGACACAGAAAACCACAGAAGTCTCAAAAATATAAAACATCTTGATATTAGAAGGAAAATTGTTGAACAATAAGAGGAATGATGTAACTATTATTAAAAAAAGAAATGATGTAATAAATAGTCTATTTATATTGTGCTGACTGTATGTAATTTAAATAAGGAGACAAACCTCCGTTCATGTGCCTTTACAAATTTATGTGCACCCTTCCTTGAGCATTAAATTAAAAAGCTAAAGTGGACCATTTATGCTTAGAGCTTACCATTATATAAGCCAATCTTTGCTCACTGAATAAGAAAATAAAATAATTCTTAAGTTTATAACATCTTTTGAATTATCAAGCATTTTAAATAAAGAGTTGATATATGCAATTAAATATATCAAAAAAAGTTCCATGAAGTAATGGAAGTATTATTGATATGTTAATAGAAGATGTAAAAAATATAAAAATTATTAGCAAAATAATAAAGCAGTAGCAAACTGTTCACATAATAATGCCACCTATTGCAAGCCTTAATCAACGGATGCAGGAAGGTTTGTGCATAAAGACCCTATCTAATGCCTATTCATCCAATATCCTCATAATAGTTTCTAGCTTGTGGCTTTCATCAGTGAGAATTTTGGATCTGATAGCACTGCACCTAGTTCTAAGGATCTAATGCAACCCTCCAACAGCCACCTTTTACCTATTTATATAACTATAGCTTGGATTGAATACATTAAGGTGTTTTCATCTTGAGCTTCTAGCTTTATAGTTAACTACATAGGTAAAGAGTGGCTACTGGAGGAGTGTAGTAGATTCTTAGATCTAGATGCAGTGCTCTTAGATCCAAAGCTCCTCACTGATGAAAGTCACAAGCTAGAAACTAGTCTGGGAATATTGGATGAGAAGACACTAGATGGGGATTTTATGCAAAAAACCCTACATCCACTGATTGCTAAGGATTGCATTGGGTGGCATTACTGTATGAAGGGTTTGCTACTGTTAATAACAGCCTGTGCAAGCATAGATAATGGTGGTATACCAAAACTATAAACCAAATATCTAAATGATAGTGATATACCAGATGATGAAAAAGTGTAGTACTGATAAATATTTAAGAGAAGTGATAAAGAGGATGTTAAAGATTGCAGACCCAGTAATCTTTTATTAGTTTTCTACAAGATTTTTTTTAAGATAAATACAAATTTATCTACAGAAAACTTTGGCTTCAAATCAATTAAAAAAACAAGATGCTTTTAAAAGTATGTTTAGCACTTTTAAAGTGCTATCAATGAATAGGAGTTGTCGGTATACTTTAGGTTTGTAGACTATGAAAAGGCATTTCATTCTATAAGGACCTCCACAACATCAAGATATAATCAAGAATATTTTGTAAAATATCAAAATGCAAGAGGTGTGATCTATATGATAGGATTATTCCAAAAGTATTTTGATTAAAAATGAAAAACTACAGATATAAAAGTAAATGGAAAGTTATCCAAGTCATCTAGATTTTTCTGATGATGTTGTTATTTTCTTAAATAATCCTTCAGAGGTTCAAACACTAAAAAGACAGACAAAACAATGTTCAATGATTCTTCACATATGAAGAAAATAAAGATTTAAAATCGTGAATAAGAAGTTACTTACAGATGGAAACAATGAATGAAATTAATCATAGAACTAAACTTGGATGGAGTCCTTTTGGTAGAAATACCGTTAAAAATCCTATGTGTTTCAAAAAAGACTTTTTAATAGACGTTTTACGAGATATTGCACATGGATTTTAAACTTGGACACTTAGCAGAAGAGCTGTAAAATATTTCAGATCCCAGAATGAAATATGGAAAGATGTTTATTGGAAATGATAAGAGAATGAAAGCAAAATATTTGCATGGCAGAATAAACAGTAATCATGGAAAGAAGAGACTGAAAAGGGGCTGGGCTAGACATATTGCTAAAAAACATATTAGATAATTGAAATCTTAAATTGGATTCCAAAAGAGTGTAAAAAAAATACAGACTACATATGAGATGGATTGATATAATAAAGTTTGCTCGAGTGATGTGGAGAAGAAAGGTTTTGGATTAGAAAAATGGTGTTAAATTTGTTGATATCTTTATCTTACAGTGGATCCATAATAATTGTAATTGACAATATATAAATTAATTATAAATGTAATAACTATCTTATTTTTCTTTCCTTACTCGTTTATAACTCAATGGATAGTGAAGGTCCACTATGTCGGAAAGATTATAAACTTATGAATCCTTTAAAGATTTACAGTTTAGCACTGCTTTTGGCCAGGCTGGTCATTTTGTGACCAGGCCGGTCATATTCATATCACTAATATGGATGTAGAAGAGAGAACTTTAATACGGGTATAGAAGAGAGAACTATATGACCGGCCTGGTCAAAAAACAGTGCTAAGCTGTAAGTCTTTAAAGTATTCATAAGTTTATAATCTTTCCGGCATAGTGGACCTTCGCTATCTATTGAGTTATAAATGTAATAATAAATTTAATTTCGTCTATTGTCATTTAATCAACAAGCCAAATAGTTGGTTTATAAAATGCCCCAAACAAGTCGCTAGTTCTCTAATCTGCATACCAATATACAAAAACTACATTTATCATACACAGATATAATGATAAATACGTAGATGATAAACATGCAGTCCGATAAATTTCAAGAACAAACTCCTTAAAAACTAATCTTAAGTTTACAACTTATAAATAAACTGGGGGGGAAATCTTTTAGGCAAGTTTTTTAATGTTTTTGTTCCTAGTTAATATTTTAATGCTAAAGAATTGTATATTACTCTGGAGACGTGAATATATGATCGTATATTATTCATGTATAAAGTGCTACATAAGAAAATTTAAGTATTCAAGGTCAAGATATACACATGTAATGTATAATGAATATGTAAAATAAGAAGTAATAATTGTATAATAAAAAGAGTATGTAAAATAAGAATAATAACTGTATAATAATAAGAGTACAATAATAAATGTAGAATAAAAGTAATAACTGTAAAATATAATGAATATGTAAAATAAGAATAACTGTATAGCAATTATGTATAACGATTGTGTAAAATTACAATGTTGTTAAATCATAGAAAGCCCAGCTGATCTTATAGGGTCAGAAAACTGTAATATACCATATATGGTGAGAAATGTAAAAACACTGTGTGTATGTGAAAACACCATATATGGTTTGGAATGTAAAAGACTCCAGAAGTCTTGAAGGGTATATAAACCCCCATAACCTGATCTAATTGTTCTGAGTTTGAATTATAAGTCAGAGACTCCTGCCTCTGTAAGTCCAAAGCAGGACTAGAGTTATTATATGCAGGTCACCACGACCTTTTATTATGCCTTATAATAGGCAATGTATATAGTTAAAATTATTCATATTAAAGTATAATCTTAGCGTCTCAATTCTGCCTTTGTCCATTTATTTACTTGCTGGTCATAAGACACAGCAAAAATAAATAATATTAATTGGAAAGTCTAACTAATATTACCATATTTCAAAAGTTGTTCTTATTGAACTTATCTTAAATATAGCATATGTAATGGTAAATGATTATATGGGTGAGATATACAAAGCAATCACAGACATTGATGCAGCAAGGAGACAAAGCGGATATTCCATTGCATCCAACTCCATTTAAACTCATATTTAACACTCGTGATAAATAAAACCATTTAAACTCATATTTAACACTCGTGATAAATAAAATTATATAAATATATACAAGAGATATTTTATGATCATTTAAGTAAATCTTTCATGATAGTATATTAATCTACCACAGCTAATCTGAGTGTATATCCACTGGGTGAGTGTGTGTCCATGTTTTGATTCTACAATGAAATTATCAGTTAGATGACTGGGCTAAACTAGATATTCCATAATAGCAAATCTATTTCTTCCCATAATAAAGCACTATGTCAGAGTTCTATTATATATGAGGCAAAACAATTCATTTTCTGATTTCTATACATTTTATAATCTCAATGAGAAAAAAATACAAAAACAGATTTAATTATAAATTTATTTAACGCACATTGATTACGTAAGTAATATTTACTAAGGCAACAAACCTAAAGCATGTGCGGATGAAAATGCAGAGGTAGGGACCTCTAATCTTAACCACAAGCTTACGCATTGGAAAAAAAGAGCGGTGTGTAAGCTTGTGGTTAAGACTGTAGAGATCCCTACTGTCACATTTTCAACAGCACATGCTGTAGGTTTGTTGCCTTAGTAAATATTACTTAAAGACAGATTTAATAAATCTATAAATATATTTATTAAAAGATCAAAACAAACAGACAAAAGTTATATTACGATTCACAACAAAATGTAGTTCTCCAGTCCATTATAATTTAATTATACTTATGCATGATTATAAATAGTTGCAAATGGTTTAGGCTCAATTGACAATAGTTATTTTCAAAGTCTACAAGAGGATATTACATAGGCATAATTTTTAGTCGCCTCGAAGTTACTAAAATGCAAACAAAAGTAATCATATGTTTAGGATATATACTACTATACCTAAAATTCCTTAAATAATAAGTAAATATTTGAAAACCAGGCACTCTTCACAAACCTGGGAGCTTAATTGTAAATATAGGGGATTTGAACTCAGATTTTCAAGCACCCTTCAACTATACACACTATCATACAACTGATATACATGTAGAAAAGATAAATAATCACCAATATATGTATTTCGTGCTAAACCAGCACTCTTCAGTTGGTCCAGATTATCATCTCACACACATATATATAATCAGTGCTCAGTTTATATTAAGATAGCAAATCTTCATACTTTAACGGACAGGCTTCAATACTCTCCAACTTTTCAGCCATCCATATCATTGAAAATCTGATGATGAAAATTCAAATCCCATACTAATATTGTTTGTCATGCCCATGTTGACCTGAAATTACTCTGACCCCTCATGTATAGGACTGTATCCATTTAAATACATGAGGGATGGACAAGATACAAGCTTGATATGTAAATATTTGAAAACCAGGCACTCTTCATAACCCTGGAAGCTTAATCATCAGATTTTCAATGATATGGATAGCTGAAAAGTTGGAGGTTGGAGTGCATTGAAGCCTGTCCATTAAAGTATGAAGATTTGCTATCTTAATATAAACTGAGCACTGATTATATATGTGTGTGTGATTATATATGTGTGTGATCATGTGTATCAGTTGTATGCGATAGTGTGGATAGTTGAAGGGTGCTTGAAAATCTGAGTTCAAATCCCCTATACTTATAATTAAGCTCCCAGGTTTGTGAAGAGTACCTGGTTTTCAAATATTTACATATCAAGCTTGTATCCTGTCCATCCCTCTTATATGTATTTAAATGGATATGTTCCTATACATGAGGGTCAGAGTAACTTCAAGTCAACATGGGCATGGCAATAATATTAGCATCAGTATGGGATTTGAATTTTCATCATCAGATTTTCAATGATATGGATGGCTGAAAAGTTGGAGGTTGGAGTGTATTGAAGCCTGTCCATTAAAGTATGAAGATTCTCTATCTTAATATAAACTGAGCACTAATTACATATATATGTGTGGGTGATGATAATCTGGACCAACTGATGAGTGCTGGTTTAGCATGAAATACATATATTGGTGATTATTTATCTTTTCTACATGTGTGTAGTTATGTGTATCAGTTGTATGAGATAGTGTGGATAGTTGAAAGGTGCTTGAAAATCTGAGTTCAAATCCCCTATACTTAAATGATAAGTGTAAATAATGCTCATGGCTAAATGGGGGTATAAGTAATCATTAAAAAACAATCAACACTTGGACAATAACAATCAATTTCAATCTGATTAAGACAACCCTTTAACAATAAAGGTGGATTGCTTTGACAACAGTTTAAAATTGTTGATTGATATTGGGATATAAAGGTGAAATACACCTTTATTGTTAAAAGATGTTGCCTTGACAACAGTTTGAAATTGTTGATTGTTATTGGGATTGTCTCAGTGTTAACTGGTTTTAATGACTAAAATACTAGTATGTGCGGTAGTAAATATAATGAAATCAAATGTGGCTTTCATGAACATTAATGCTAAATTTGACTGAATGTGTTAGTTATCTTTACCTTCACATATACCATTTAAAACTTACTTAAAAACGTTGACAATACTATTTTTTATATCAAAATTAACAATCACTACAACTTATTAGTATATAATATAGTAATTTAAAACTAAAAATCACTGCAGGCCAGTCAAAACTGTTAGTTTTGATATAAAAAATAGTATTGTCAAAGTGTTTAAGAAAGTTTTAAATGGTATGATATGTAAAAATAGAAATCAATACATAAGAAAAAGAAGAAAGAATAAAAATTATCTTTATCTTCACCAATACAGAAGAACAACATACATATTTAAAAAGTTCATGGTAGAATAGTTGTTTTTTTTTAAATGTCATAGCATCGTCCGGGACGCGAACCCGTGCAAGTGCAAGGCAGTCACGCTGACCTCTCGACCACCAATGCAAGACCATGGAAGAATAGTTAGTCATGGATTTTTTAAATCTAACTTAAAACAACATCAGCACATTTAAATTATTTGGGATAATAGTGGTATTTCTAACCTAGACCCAGTTCCTCTGTGATTTAAGTCTAAATACAATTACTTAGTAACTACTATGACTTCAACAATAAAATATATACAGAAGAACTATTAATCTTATTTTGGGCAGGATTTCCCCTTCATTAGAATCTGCTTAAAAAAATCTATATATTCAACTAAGGATATGAACCAGATGTTTATGATGTTTATTCTCACTTCGTAATTATATAATAAATAACAGAAAACCCTATGAACCAAAAGAATATACAAGTCTATATTTACATTAAAAACGATTGGGTTTCTTAAATTGTACTTTGGTGCATATATATTTATCATACTTATTTAATTTCAACAAGTATCACGGCACATTAATATCCTTTAAACAAATCCATAATATATACTATACCTAAGACATAGTGTGCAAAAATGTATTCTTTTGTAACTAAAATAATCTTTAAGAAAACTATCTTCCCTTCAAACTGTAATCTCCCTTTTTTTTTAAAAAAAATAAAACATTAAGCACATAAATAAATTTTTCTTTTTATATACAAAATAAATAGTCCTTTTCTTTTTGCTTGGCATTTTATTTTTGGTGACAATGGTTTCTTTTTGGTGTCCTGTTGAGGGGGATACACCCACATGCAATTAAGTTGATATCAGAAGTAGCCCGAGATTTTTTTGAAAATTTGTTCATTTCTTAAATAATTTAATGAAAACATTTGTGCATGGCAAATAACTTAAACATAATCAACATTACATTAATATCTAGAGCTCTATAACTATGTTTTAAATTTTTGAGTTGTAAAGCAATCTAATTTTTGATTTAATTTCACTCACAAATCTTTGTTAACTGATTGAAATCCTGTTTGTTGTCATGTGGATAAATTGGGTACTTCAACAAAATGTAATAATTTTTCAATAATGGCTGGACCAGGTGTTGCCGGTAATGAAGGTATGGTGGTAATGAAGGTATGGCTTGAGGGGTCTAAGACCCCATCCAAATTCTTTTATCTACCCAAATATTAAACCACTAAACATCACATGATCATCTCATGCTATCCCATAACTGTTAGTAAATAGGCAAAAACTCTCCATATAGTAGTGCCACCTTGTGCTAACCAGAGTAATCAATGGATGCCAGAAGGCTTGTGCATAAAATCCCTATCTAGTGCCTACTCATCCAATATCCCCCAGACTAGTTTCTGTCTTGTGGCCTTCATCAGTGAGGAGCCTTGGATCTGAGAACACTGCACCTAGATCATGTGATGTTTAGTGGTTTAACACCAATCCTGCCGAATAGGATAATGGTGGCAATGGTTGTAAAAGAGCCAAAGTGACCAAAATGTAAGGGTGCTGAATTGAGTTTAGACCCATATGTCTATATAAGCTATTGAGCTTAGATTGAAAATATTGTGTTTTCAATTTCATTCTCATAGTTTTGTAGTGGAGATAAAAGGTGGCTGCTGGAGGGTTGCATTAGATCCTAAGTTCTAGGTGCAGTGCTCTCAGATCCAAGACTCCTCATTGATGAAGGCCACAAGCCAGAAACTAGTCTGGGGATATTGGATGAGTAGGCACTAGATAGGGATTTTATGCACAAGCCTTCTGGCATCCATTGATTATTCTGGTTAGCACAAGGTGGCACTACTATATGGAGAGTTTTTGCCTGTTTACCCAAATATTATTTTGTTACAAAATTATGACTGAATTTAAAAAGAAGCACATTTCTAAGAAAATTGACCTAATTTTAGAACCTAGTTACATTAGTATACCCAGGTCACAAAGTAAACAAACTATGGAATTTTTAGAATAAATGGAATATGGCAAATGCTTTTTTATTTTAAATGCTTTTCAGACTTTATAAAATATTTTGTATTGATTTAGAAAAAATAAAGTTTTCAAATAAGTAGCATTTAAGTCCTCTATATGTGATTTGTAAATAACCAAGTACGATCTCTCATATATGAAGAAAATAGTTCTTTTGTAATGCATTCACAAGAACAATTCATTCCCTTTCTTATTTCTACAATATTTTTGTTATTAAAATAAAATTTTAGTCAAAAATAAACTTTTAAGAATAACAAAATAACCTTGTACGCAAGGGCCATTAACTTGTTACTAATATTTCATTACATCTTTTATTTTATTTCTTTATGCAATTAAATGTTTGAGTAAGCATAGTTTATATATGTCAGATAATATAAACTGAGCACTGATTATATATGTGTGTGGGAGAGATCTAGTCCAACTGATGAGTGCTGGTTCAGCACTAAATATATATATATATTGGTGATCATTTATCCATTTCACATGTATCGGTGGTTTGAGATAGTAGATAGCTGAAGGGAGCTTGAAGTCTGTGTTTAAATCCCTTATAATTACAATTAAATTCCAGATATATGAAGTATGTCTGTATTTCAAATATTATAAATAAATAATACGTATTTTGAAATAAGCCAAAAAGTAGATCATTTTAGCAATCTGAAACTTCTTTTAGTGTCGCAAAAATATTGATACATCGTTAAAATAAACATAGCAATTGGACAAATTAGTCCCCTCAATAGATTTAAACTACAATTGACAATATATCGAAATTAGGTCATTTTAAAATAAGAATTCGTATGCAATAATACTCCCTAATTTATCTAACATCTTTTGTATACAAATACAGACTGTTAACCTACACTTATGTTATCCTTCCGCTTCATTAAAAATTTTTTTTTAGTTTACTTCCATTATCTTCACGGACAACTAAATTTTATAAAATACAACTTAATTTTTTTCTGGAAAGATAATAAAAAATCTACCATCTCTAAATTGTATAATATCAACTTCTACAAAAGTAATAACTATTACTGATTATAATTAAATAAATCCCTAACACTTATTTGCAGCTTACTGAAATGTATCTCTTACTACTAATTAACATAAAACGAAAATAATTAAGACCTACTTATCTTAAATGCTAACTATAAAAACAAACGAATCAATCAAATAGTATACATATCTATGTACATATTTTTTTAAATGACGGAACCACGGATCTCAGATTTATTGCATTATGATGTTTCAATCACATAGATTTTCTTTCCAATCCTTTTATTTATCCTGTAGGATCTCTCACATACATTAAAGAATAACTTGTGACTAATTTGGGGAATATTAATTAATAATAGTACAAAATCAGCAACTTTAAATTGGTTTCGTTGTTAGAAAATTTGTTGGATACACATTTCCCATTTAAAATAATTTCTCATGGGCTATTTTGATATCTTTTCCATGGTCAATCTCCTCATATATTACAGGTATTGGAATATTTATTAGCATTAGTCCATCATAACTGAAATGCATTGGGGTAAAAACTGTCAATTTATTTTGCATCAAATTCATGTAATTAACAATTTGTTTCACTTTATTTATCCAATCCCTATGATTACCTTCCTAATATACTTGAATAAATTGCTATAATTTCCTCAAAACCCTTTCATGACTTGACTGGGGATTTTGGATGGAAATAACTGCAGGCTTTAGGTCTTGAAGTTTGGTTTAATTTTTGCATAATTAATCAAGATCAATCGTGGTTTTCCAATTTGTGGAAACTGGGAAGTCTGCATTGCTTTGATAACATCCCAGGAAATTCACCTTTTGCAGTAGATATGCTGAACCACACTTCAAAAACATATCATATGCTACCAGTAGAAATTTAGAATTACAATAAGCTGGAAGGACTGTAAAAATCTATTTCTAATAGTCCATTCAGCTCCTTAGATAAAATTGGTTATAATTTGCCAGCATAGAGCTTGTTAATGCACTTTGTTTTAAGAAATATTTTGCATGATTTTATCCAGTTCAAGATAGTGGTATACGCTCTATTTTCTTGGTTCCGTAGTGTTCATATAACCAGTAGTTACAAATTAAAATTCTCCATCAAATGATCAGGAATGATGTCTCTCCATGTCATCATTTTGATAACTGATAATTAGTAACGATGATATATTTTGGCAATAATTTGACAGGTTGTATCTTCCGATCCTAATATCCCTCATAAATATAATCAGGTTCAATTCAGGGTATAGCTGCAACATGATTACATTTTACATATCATTTTCTACAGATCTTTCAATGCTTAAAGAAAATGACATTACATATAGATCATTCATAATCAGGTGCTAAGGTTCTAACTTGACCGGGTGACTATTAAGTATATCGACAATTATATTATTTTACCCTGACAATATTGGCTGTTATAATTGAACTGCTGCAGAAACAGGGTCCACTACATTAATCATCCATTTTTCAGATAATTACAGTTTAGGAATTCCACACTTTTGTTTCAATCAATACAATGAGTTGTAAACCTAATGAAAACTGTATTAATTTCTAAGAAGCCCACACGACCGTGGAGCTGAGACAGACACATCACTCATATCTTTTAAGGATTGAACATCCATTAATCAAAAATGGAACAATAAGATACAAATTAAAAAACAAATTTAATAGCTATAGAGAGAAACAGGAATCATATGAATATGAAAGTAATTGATAGTATTGGTAAACGAAAACAAACACATAAAAAAATTAAACCACTAAACATCACATGATCACCATTTTTTATGCTTACACAAGCTGTTTACATAAAAGCAAACTTATCCATACAGTTGTACCACTCGGAACAAGCCAGAGTAATCAATGGATGCTGAACTGAATTCAGATTTATACAACAATACAACCTAATGAGCTTGAATGGAAAACATTTGTGTTTTCATTTCGGACTCAAAAGCCTTATAGTTAGCTAATAAGATAAAAGGTGGCTGCTGGAAGGTTGCATTAGATCCCAAGATCTAGGTGCAGTGCTCTCAGAAACCAAGAACAAAAATGAGAAAAATAATAAAAAACAAAGAGATGAGGGTAATAAAAAAAGAGCAGAAAAAAGTCAATTGCTGCTAAAGATCACATGATCACCATTTCTTATGCTTGCTTATAACTTATTAAATCAGGCAAAAACTGACTACATGTATTGCCACACAGCAAGCTAGAGTAATCAGTGGATGCCAGAATGCTTCTGCATAAAATCCCCATCTAGTGCCTACTCATCCAATACCCCCAGACTAGTTTCTGGCTTGTCACAGTGAGCAGCCTTGGATCTGAGAGCACTGCACCTAGATCTTAGGAGCTAATGCAACCCTCCAGCAGCCATCTTTTATCTCTACTTAACTACAAAACTATGAGACTTGAAAACACCTTAATATTTTCAATCCAAGCCCATCAGCTTATATAGTCATATAGGTCTGAACTCAGATCAGTACCCATATATTTTAGTGTCTTTGGTTCTTTAATAACCATAGCCACCAATACCCTATTAGGATTTTACGCATAAGCCTTCTGGCATCCATTGATTACTCTAGCTTACTGTGTGGTAATACATATGGACAGTTTTTGCCTGTTTTAATAACAGTTATAAGCAAGCATAAGAAATGGTGATCATGTGATGTTTATTGGCTTAAAACCAATTCTGCCTAATAGATATTGGTGGCTATGGTTATTAAAGAACCAAAGACACCAAAATGTATGGGTACTAAACTGAGTTCAGACCTATGTGACTATATAAGCTGATGGGCTTGGATTGAAAATATTTTCAATTTAAGACTCATAGTTTTGTAGATAAGTAGAGATACAAGATGGCTGCTGGGGGGTTGCATTAGATCCTAAGATCTAGGTGCAGTGCTCTCAGATCCAAGACTCTTCACTGACGAAGGCCACAAGCCAGAAACTAGTCTGGGGATATTGGATGAGTAGGCACTAGATGGGGATTTTATGCACAAGCCTTCTGGCATCCATTGATTACTCTAGCATGCTGTGTGGCAATACATATAGTGAAATTTTGACTTCTGCTAAAGAAAGAATAAAGTAATCAGCAAAGAGATGTTACTAAAAAATAAATAAAATAAAAAACAATCAGCCACAGATGTGGTTTACAGAACTGAAAAAAACCTTCATTAAAGAAAAATGGACAATATAAAAATCCAAATCATTCATGACTCTATCAGAATATTGCTCAGACAATGCAAGAGGATAAGAAAGAACAAACAAGGAAATTAAGGAAATCAAAAGATGTTGATTAAAATGAAAGAACTGAACACGAAAATATATATTATTTAGATTTTGAGAGAAGAGCAATAGCAGCGCCACTGTGAAAAGAATTGTGAGAAATAATCTTTTAATCTGAAGATAAATTTCATTAGTTTGGAAAAAAATGGTTTGAAGAAAATCATGTGCTAAGCTTTACCTAAAAGCTATGCATCACAAAACCCCATTATGTAGTCTGTTCACTTTTCACTAGAAAAAAATGTAAAAGTAGAATATCCCTAGAGAAATCTGCACCTATTCTTGTTTTCATTCAAAAGCATGCTTGAATCAATCCCCTGACCTGCAAATAATTATATGGAAAAATTTAGTAATAGCCTGAAAATTATTACATCGTAAAATAAATAAATTTAATAGTGTTCATCTTCCCTGAAAATCTTTGTTAAATGAATAGTTATCATAATAAAAATTTAAATCTACAAAAGGAAAAGTTAATAGAACTAGAAACATGAGGAGTGTTTAAACTCAACAAGTGAAGCTTATAAAAAAAATAACTACAAGAGAACTAAAAGAATGAAACCATGGTAAATAAGGTATAGTTGATTTGCACATCTTCATTTACACATTTTTATATAACTATATTTCCAAATTATTTTTTTTGAATATCAATAATAATTGTTAGTAATGAATAATTTTCATTATTATTATTGAAACAAATTTTTTCTTTATCTATTTTCCCTCCAAAATGTAATTGTATAATATCTTTTCATTGTTAAGAAATGGTGATCATGTGATCTTTCCATTGTCATAAGAAAAGGGGAAGGAATTTTCTTATCTCTTATTGTAAATTATTTTCCAGCTTTAATTATTAAAAAGGAAGTAACTTAATAAAAGTAAATGATAATTAACGTAATTAATAAAAATCAACTGATTTTTCTATATGAAAATAAATTTTTGTGATAAAAATGTATTAATCTTGAAATTATATTGTCATATCTTTTCAAAATTTATTAGTTAATTTCATTAAATAATTGTTTAAAAAAGTAGTAGTGTTAATGTTTTTTTCCTCCAGCTGTCTGTTCTATGAATTGGGAGTGTGAGTGACAATTTTTAGCACAGTATTGTAAGAGCATTGTAAATTATCCCAATAAGACTATTTTATTTAAAATAGATTAAGCACATAAATGTATACCTTCTTTTATTCACAGTCACAATCCCTAGGATGTTTTGATCTTGAGTTAGCTCTAAAGAAATAACAGTTTATTTATATATGATGGCTTATGTTTGTGTTGGACATCCAGATAGTTCTCTGGATAGCATAAAGATCAAGTTCATTCACTGCATTTTATTTATAGATTAATATTTAGTTTATAATCAGCCTGTAGACTCATGGTACCATATAGTCAAAGCATTGATGATGATCAGCATATATCAGTATCCCAGATGTATTTTTTATGATAGATACTGTATCACTTGAGTATACCCATACAGATTGATTGTTTTATATTTTGCCCTAAGTTAGGTAGTGATTAGATAATTAGCTTAGATTTTATAACATATCTTTTAAATCTAATCATAAAGGATGATTGCTGAGTATTCTTGTTTAATGCCAGTGATGTAGCACTTATAATTATAATTATTAGTATAACTGTTTATGTTTTATTCTTTGCTGATCTCATACTCCTTTTATATTAGATTGTGATTATTCAGTTTTACAAAATGACCATGATTGTAATATACAGTGAGGATGATGTTTTCTCATCAACCCATGCCTCCATTATAATATCATTTATATTGTAACGAGCACAGACGATGTTACATTATTATTTTTTTATTATTAAACATTAAAATAAAAAGTTCGCATTTAAATTTATTTTTTTTAAGACAGAAAAATTGAAAATAAACTCTACCTTAAACTCGTATATATATATATAAATCGCACAGATGAGAAAAATTATTAAAATAAAACTTTATTAAAGAAAAAGTATGTTAAAACTAAATTTTAAAAAGATTTGGAGATAAAATTATATCTTTAAATTTATCTTTAAATATATCTTTGGATTTGGAAAACAGGTTAATTAATGTGATGGAAATGATTATTTTAATTAGTCCAAGTGAACAAGGCCTTGGGCATTTAAATGTATAAACAACAATCAGATAGGAAAACAATAAAAACTTATAGCAAATAAAAAGAAATCCCTATGGAATCGGACCTCAGCGAAAAGACCACCATCATCGATGACGTAATGTTGAGTCAATCCTTCAAGTCTTAATATAAAAGGAAAAGTTGGAAATTATTATGGATTATTAAGAGAGGACTGAGATGTGTTAAGTCGGAGAGTTGGAGGTGAAGGGATTGAAAGACGCACTTTCAATTCCTTCAGTTGTTATAAAAATGGAAAAATGAAACATCACTTTTCTTATACTGAGGACAACAGGATCATTGGGGGATTTAATGTGGATTCCAAACAGCATGCAATGAATAAAGAGGAACTTTGAAAAAAAAATCGTAAGAACTTTAAAAACATTTTGAAACACTAAGAACTTTAAAATATAAACTTTCTCAGTCTTTAATTTATAAGAAATAGAATCCTATCTGACCAACATCATTTATTAATTAGTTATAGTTTTATGTAATGTATTTCTTTGGTAAAATCATTTCCATTTAGTTTTTTTTGTGTTCTTTAAGTTTCTTATGATTTCTGTTTTCCAATAAATTAAAAATATATCAATATTAAACTTAAGTCGGGCATGAATGGCTGTACGGATTTGTAAAGTTATATTAGGGGAGGGTAATTTTAGGTTATTCGTTTCGTAGTTGAATTAGGTCAATGGATTGGATATATTGGTGTAATTAGTAGATGTAGTATGAGATTCGCTATGGGCAGAATCACTATTATACGCCGCACACACTCGTTTTGCCAATGGGAGGAATTATAAGATGAAGACTGCAGTTCCTTCCTATGGAGTTTTTTTTTATTGCTCTCATCGTCAGATAGATGTAATATTCCTATCTGACGAGAAGCAGTTTCTTCTCTTAACCTAATTATGCTGCTGTATTCGTATTACATTGAACACATCGATATATCAGATGGATTGAAGTTTGGTTTGACTGCGAACCTTTGGCCTAGGGTTAAACAAGGATTGAATATTTTCTTTTCAAATGCAAATCCATGTAGTCTATTCATACTCGACACTCTAAATAAAGATGCATTAAATTTAAGTTGGGTATGGACGCTTGCATGGGTTTGTTACCGGTTGATTATGTTTTTGGTTTTCACATTCGATCAAAATATATATAGACATTCGGTAAATACTGATACCTTACGGTGAATATCTAAAATGTATTTATTCAGATGTCTTTTAAGTTATTGGTGTTAATGCAAGCATCTTATGGTGAATGCTATTGGGTTACTTATAAATTTCCCTCTGCAATTGACGGTGTCAATGATTTTGTATTTTGATCGTTTATGTTTATTTTGAAATGTTTTTGACCTTGGAATCTATGTAACCGATCTATACTCAACAGTTTTAAACAAATCTGTGTGAACTAATAATAGTATAAAATTTAAAATGTAAATTAAAAATCTAAAATAAAAGTTAAAAATAAAGTTAAATGTTAAAGTAAACATATTAAAATAAAAATGTTAAATGTTATATATATGTGTGCGTAAATAAATTTTGTATGTTAATTATTGGCAGTGGCTTATTTTATTCCTTTTTTATATATTCTTAGATAAGAATTTATATTATATTATTTAATCCCTGCTACTCCTTGAGCTAGTGACTTGGGCTAACGACCGGAATCAAAATTTGAAAAAAAAAAATATTTTTTTTGACTTACGTATCTGCCTACTTTATAAATTTTTCTAGGTTCAAATGCCTAGATGGCGCCCTGTAGTGCAGTACGTTAAGTAGCCTTTTCCCCCGATCATTACAATATACTTTTCTTAATCACTTTTTACAATGCAGTCAAATAAAATTTAAAATTTATTTCTTAATTTATAATATTCAAATATATATGACCATACAATTTAGTATGTGTTTATACATACATAAATATAATTTATATAACACATATGTAATACTTTACATTATAAATTTTACAGAATGCAAATATTTTAATAAATCTAATAACTATATATTTTTATGTATTATTATCAATGATAAAATATCATTTATTTATTTACATTCTCTACCGACAGGATATAAATTTGAAAAAAAAATAGTATAAAAAATGATTCATTATACTAATAATAAGTGATAGAAAATTAAAATAACTTATCATAATTAAAAAAAATTAAACAACTTTAAATAAAGATTTTGGCTTGAAAATATTATTTTTATAAAAATATAGTTTATTAAAAAAAATATAGATTAGAAATAGAAATAGTTTTTAAAATGCTCATAGGGGAAGTTAGTGTACAATGTATAAGACAATTTAAATTTTGTCACTTAAAATTTTTTATCATTGAAGAGAGGTAATGTTATATAAAAAAAGGATTAAAAATTTAGGAAAAGATAGAAATGGATAATTATGTTATAATTAAATAATGCATGATTAAAACTGTAATGGAATAATTAAAGGGATAAAAATAAATTAAATTATTAAAAAGTCTAAAAATTACATAAATGTAAAATAAAGATATATATATATTAAAAACAAAACAATTTATACAAAAAAAAATCAAACAAAAATAAGAACAAAAAACAAGAAAATTAATATTTATAAAATTGTTTAAAATATATTTGTAATCTGCAAAATTTATAATGTAAAGTATTATATATAATATATTTTATAATTATTCTATTTATGTATTATAACGGGATGATCCTTTTCAGGACTCAAGGAAGTCGCATCTAACTATAGTCGGACTTTGAGTCTTCTTATAGAATGCCATGGATGATGTGATTTAAAATATAATCCAATTCACTTCTCTATTAATAACCTCGTTACTCTCAGAATTCGAGCTCAGAGTAGAAATTGCAATCGACTCTCTTCAGGCATTTCCACAAATATCCCATAGTAATGATAAATTTAGTATAAGCTATATATAACTTTTTTATAAACATTAAATCACTAAGTTGATTCAATATATATATATGCATGAGTATGTATATTTATAATTATTGGTTTTATAAAATGACTAAATAAAATAAACAAACGAGACATGTTTAATTTTAAAATCAAGTTTAACACATTTTAATCCGTAATAAAAAACAAAAATATTATCACATAAAAACATTAAAATTTAGAATTATAATCTGTGCTTATATATATACACTAATAAATTATTTAATATTCAAAAAAAATGTAATCATTTACATATATATATAATTTAAAATCATGTGTATAATAAATAATACACATGATACATTATAAATCTACCTATTGTGTCATTAAAATGATTCAGTTTATGTTATATGCCTATATAAGATAACATCCATTCACACCAGATTAATAATAGAATGTATCCTGATATTACTTATGTATGTTTAAAAAGAAATTATGTTAATTGTCAGGTAAGATTCAATTTGGAATATAATAAAACTTACTTCCAAATTGAAATAATTTAAAAATTATTACCTTAGTCAGCCATCATTTCCATCAGAGTATATATCAAAAGATCAACATCTAAATTTTATCAAATAAATAAAAAAAATGAAATGTTCAACTTATCAGTTCTCCACTTTAATATACGAAGTAATTTTTCTAAGTAAATATAATTATTCACAAAGGAAATAAAGTTTAAGGGTTATTAAAATACACAATGAAGTAATCCAAGACGAGAAAGAATAACAGTTTTATATCCCTCCTTAGACAAAATAAAATGACGATGAATGTTGAAACATAAAGTTCATTGATCATCCTTCGAAGAGGCAATCGAGATATTCATTCTTTAAATATTTGCATAGTAAAATATTTAACATCTTCTTCAATATAATACTCCAATATTAAGGCAGTTTTTTAAATGAGAATTACGACGATTATATTTTAGGCATTGATTAAGTAGGAATAAATTTACATGTTCAGGTTTAAAACATCAGCAGAAATCCCTGGCATAAATTATCTAGCCACAGAACATCTTTATAAATTTTTGTCTTCTTAAATATATATTTTGTAAATTCATTTTGAAGACGTTGATAACTTTTATAACCTTGTTAATTACAATGATTATTTTTTTATAATTCTTTATAATATTCAAAGGCAGTAAATTAATTACTTGAAGCAGGTTTTAAAATATTGAATTTTCTTTTTTTTAATTTTTCTTAAATGTGTTCTAAATTTGACCACATTTAAATTTACAGACGTAGTTCTTGCCTTGATAACTAAATAGAAGATTATTGTTATAACAATATTAGTTCGTTTTTATACTGGATTAATTTCTGCAAGCATATCACATAATCACGCTCACGCTCTCTATTGTTTAACATATACAGGTTGTAATGAACTCCAAACGTTTATTTCCTTTGTTTTTACTGATAAAAATGCAATGTTGACTTAAGGCTTTGTCAAATGTCAAGTTCTAGTTAATAAAAAAAATACTATTAGTTAGAAATATTTATTTATGCATGTGTATAAACAAATTAGAATTATTCATTTTTAGAATTATTCTTTTAATACTAACTAGTTTATATATATATATAGCTGATACATGAAAAGCTTAAGATAGGTGTAAGTTATTTATATCTGTTGATTCGATATAGGCACAGTTAAATTCACAAAGAAACACAAATTGTTTTAGGTGAGGCTCATATGGTACTCTCACATTACCCCCTTCCCTTAAAAAGTTCAAATTTTATATTTACCATTAAAATTTGGACACTTAATGTGTGTCAATGTATGCATTAAATATAAAGTTGTGGAGCCTGTTTTTCTTTCTTGCTTTTATTAACCCTTATTATTTACTTTATTTTCTAACCCTTTTCTTTTTCTCTATACAAAACACCATTCACTTTAACTAGAAGGACAAGGAGGTTCATATATATAGGTTTCTTTCTTTTTCTCCCCTTTTTATTTTATTTTCCTTTGATGGATTTATTGTCACGTGCCTCTTTTATAGATGACATATATATTTGTTTGTTAGTCTCCATCCTGCTTTTCTTTAAGACTCATGGACTTTTTTGAGAACTATCCAAAACCTAAGAACATCCATCATTCAGCATGGATTAACTCTTAAAACGGTTTTAGTTTTCAGGTATCCTAAGAATTAATTTTAATTGC
Source organism: Epiperipatus broadwayi (assembly GCA_028023455.1). Taxonomy (NCBI): domain Eukaryota; kingdom Metazoa; phylum Onychophora; class Udeonychophora; order Euonychophora; family Peripatidae; genus Epiperipatus; species Epiperipatus broadwayi. The sequence goes on from JAQFVV010000017.1 coordinate 5,421,888, forward strand.
TTAACATACCCTCATCAAAGAAAATTAATGTCTTTTTTGACTTATACACATCCTTATACATATATACCTATATACTTTTTAAATGAAAACTTTTTCTCTCCTTATCTATTCCAAGTGATCTTTTCTTTCAATATTTTACTCTATATATAAGTAGAATGTGGGAAAATACTATTAATTCGTTTGACCAAAGTAGGGTTTTAAAGCTCTAGCATTGTAAGTGCCTTTAATGTCTCCCTTTATATTTATCCAGAATGCATTGGGACCTGTTTACTTTATGATAGTATAAAGTCCTTCATATTGATGGTAAAACCTTTGATATTTGCTCTCTTGGTGTTTACTCATATGAGGTGTTTTTATAAAAACTTGATCCCCAATTTTGAATTTGTGTGAAGTCGTCTTCACATTTTTATTTCTTTGACTGGCCTTTTTTTTAACAAGTTGTTTATAAGCTTTTACTCTATCTTTTCTTGTATCTATATATATATATCCACAAAGCGCATGCACATTGGCTTAATGCTGATTGTTATTACAATTTAACAACATCACGCTATATAAAATAAATCTCTTATTTATATATATCCATATTAAAATATATAACAATGGACTTACATTTTATAAGTGGTGTCAACATCAGATTGCATTATCATGATGCCCAATTAATCCACCATTATTATTCATTTAATTAACCGAAACTTGTGCTCTAATAAACCTGTAAGTATTTTTTTTTATTTATACTTTGGTTAACTTGATGCATTTCATAATTATTAATATCAACTTCAATTATTTATATACATATACACAATTATTCTCCTAAAAGAATAGCCTAATGGATTCTATCATTACTGAAAGTCCATTGTCACATCCCACAGTCGTAATCCATGAAGTCCTTCCTTATATATGTGCTTTACTTTTTAAGCACATCCATTAACATGTTCAATGAATGTGAAGGAACCTTCATAAGTATTACACAATCTATGGAATTGTGAACCTTTCTGTCTCTTAGATAGTATTATAAATATTTTTATTATTGTCTGAAGACTTTTATAATTTGTTTATTTTCAGGATTATGATGATGCTGCATACACCATAATTTACACTTAAGACAATTAAATCTATTACCTTCATTCATATCTTCTATATCAAACCTTCTATTAAGACAACCTTCTTTTCCATTAAATATTATCATTGATAATGATATTATCAGATGGTTGTCATACAATTCATCAACATCTCGTTGATGAAATTTTTTACATTTGTTCTGGGAGTAAAAACAAATATGATGGGATGACTCAAAATACATTTCACTGTTGTATTCATCTATTATATCTTTAGATAGTGGAGTCATCTCAAGTTTCATGAGTTCATGACTTAACTTGTGATTAATACAAAAAATCCGAAGTCTTAATTTATCTTGACATTCAGTATTATCATTCGAATGGGCTTTTCTCAATTCCTGAGATTCGAATTTAATTTATATTTCATATGATCCATATCCTCTTCTTTTTCTAAGATTTTTGGATCAGATTCAAGCACTTTAGTAATGCTGCAATGATCTTCTACTTCATTGCTCTGCTGTATGATAAAATGATAGTCATGACAGTTTTCTTCTGAAACATTCATTTGAACTAAGAGTGATTTGTTCTGTATGCTATCATTATATTCGCAGATCTCATGCTCAGGGTAAGTTTTGGATTCTTGGCATTTTATTGCCATTGATATTGTTGATGCCTTTGTGTCATGAAGTCTTTCTACTTCATTGGCAGTTTGTTTCTTTTCAACAACAACTTTGATTTCTACTTGCATCTTTTCCTTAACATCATCAATATCTTTCTTTAACTCTTCTTTTATAGAAATTATTTCTTCTTTTAATTTCCCTTCCAGATTATCCATATCAACTTTAGTTACCATAATATCATTCATTCTAGCCATTTCTCCCTTCATATCAGCATTCATTTTATTTATATCAGCATTTATATTATTCATATCAGCTTTTATATTATTTATATCAGCTTTGGTTGCCATATTAGCTTTCATATCCATTATCATTCGGACCAATTGAGCCATATAATTATCACTTCCTTGAGGTTGTACTATTATAGCTTCAGTTACCTTTTGTGCTTGGGGTAATATTTGATCTGTCATGTGAACTTGTGAAGGATGTTCAACTTCTTCCACAGACCCCTCAGACATTAGGACTTGTAAAGACCCTTGTTCATCACTAATTGAAGTAATTTCTATTTCACTATCTTTATTACTTAAAGATTCTTCGAAACTCTTTACTTCCATTATTATTAGCTTTTTCCCACTTCTAGTTATCATTAACAAAAAAAAAAAATTAAAGTTATATATAAATATAAGTTACTTTCCATTCAAAGTAATAATTTAATATATGCCATAAGATTCCATGCTGTGCCTATGCCCTTACATGTAATTCCATTTTTCCTACTTTTATAAGATGTTATTATAATATATATTTTAATGCTCAAATTATAACTGTATTTATTTATTTTAAAGCGACTGATTTATCTGTTTATTAGGTTTATTTTATTGTAAGGTCTCTATTATTTATTATTCAGTGTTTTTACCAATTCACAACATACTCATATAATTTTTTTTTTTCTAAACTATGGATTTAACTAATGGAAAACTACTGTTTCATGCCTTAAGTTGGGCACCATGTATAACGGGACGATCCTTTTCAGGACTCGAGGAAGTCACATCTAACTATAGTCAGACTTTGAGTCTTCTTATTGTAACGGGATATATATATGCGTTACATTCGAATTTTAATAGTAATTTTTTTTATCTAATACAGAATTAAAAACAAACTGTCAAAATGCACAAATAACGAATTATTAATTATTAATATGTTAGATTGATTTAAACATTAAAATAAGCTTTAAAAAAATAAATAAGTTATAGAATCGAAGCAAAGATTCTAATCTTTAAATAAAATATATAATAAAAACCTTTTTAATAATAGCGAAGATTTTTTTAATTATAAAAAAAATTACAAACAGATCTTTAAGGCAAAATCACAATTAAAAAAATGATTACGAAATAGATAAGAGTTCCCGCCCAGAGATAGAGACACAGACCTCAGGGGGAAAATGTACTTAGCCATAAACCCAAAATCTACTTGGCCACAAACTGAATTAACCAATAAAATATAAATAATGAAATATGTTTGATGAATCCGTGCATTCCAGAGAAAAGGTGCCCAATGACTATAAAAGGAAAATCCCAAACAATAATTGTTTAGTTAGTTGGAGAATCAGAAAATTAAAGTTTTGAATTCATCTGTAAAAATAATTTTAAAAGTTATCGCCGTCTCAAAAAAAAAAATGTAATTAGCTTCATTGGGCTTCCTTCGGTGTGGCCGGCTGAAGGCAGCTTTCTTCTCCACGGATCCCAGGATCAAACCACTGGTACCGTCTTCAGAAAACATTGTAAATGCATCGTCATAAATCGTCATTGCCCACAAGAAATGGATCTTGTATAAATTTGGATCTTCCTCGTGAAGGAACAAGCACGAACAAAGGAAACTATACATTTATAAATGAAATATAAACTGTTAATTTTAAAATCTTCAAACTTTATCAGTCTTTAAATGAATAATAGACTTTCTCTCTCAAGCAAACCTGAACTTTATTTCTATAAACTCTTACTTAAAGTCTTAAACATAATCTCTTTAAAAAAAAATGTATTGTATTTTTTTTATATTTTTATTCATGCTTAATTAGTACCTGTTTGTAATAGGGTAGGGGTTTGCGATTGCAAACTTAAATTTAAAAATAGAAACACCTCGTTATTTGTGCATTATTAAATTTTAAAAATAGGTTAAAATAGTATTTCTGGAAAGAAAATAAGTTAAATATAATGCTCATTTTAAAATGATTTTAAAACTATAAACTAAATATTTTTTGTTTTGAATTACATTAATAAAATGATTTAAATGTTAGTTGAGTATAGATGGCTGCTAGATTAGTTTAAATATGTTACTTTTAAAGAGGGTTTTGATTTCGGACTATTTGTTTCGTAGTTGTGTCAATGCTAGTGGAGAGATATATGGACATTTATATCAATGTAATGTGAAGTATGTTAGCACTTAGGGCAACGAGTCCAATTGAATGCATAACCCCAAAGAGGTAGTCATATCATTGAAAATGGACGCAGACGTATTTCCTGCGCCATTGACCCATTCCAGCTCTATGGATTTTGGATGATAAGCCGGCAAGATAAGACCGCTCTCCCATCCATATGTAGCATTTCTTTTTCAAATTTTATATGCACGTTTCCTTCGCCTGACAGATGCACATTCCTGCGGGACGAAGGCCATTTCTTCTCCAATAATATCACGCTGTTCAGATGCACATTCCTGGCGGCATGATTCGATGCTAACTTGTTCATATTGCATTGGTTGCTGATATATATCTGGAAGTGAGCATTGGTGTGGCTGTGGATTTTTAAGCCTGGAATCAAATGTTTGAAAGTCTTTTAGGTGCGTGGTCTGGGTAGCTCATCTATACTCAACACTTCTAAAATTTAAAATAAAAACAAATAAAATAATAATGGAACAGAAGAAAACATAAATTTCTTCTTGTGTTATAAAAATTAATTTTTTTAAAGTTTGTATGTTATTAATTATATACGCAAATAAAATTTTTGTGTGTTATTAATACTGACAGTGATTGCCTTTATTATTAAAAATATATTTTACTAAATATATAAGTTTCTGTGTCTACTTGAGCTAGTGACTAGGGCTGATGGCCATGATCTTAACAGCACGTATCTGTCGACTTTATAAATTTTCTAGGTTCAAAGTAGCCTAGTGGTGCTCTGTCGGCAGATGCGGTAAGACTGGTTATTTCATCATCATCCCTGACCATTATATTATAGAATGCCATGGATGATGTGATTTAAAATATAATCCAATTCACTCCTCTATTAATAACCTTGTTACTCTCGGAATTCGAGCTCAGAGTAGAAATTGCAATCGACTCTCTTTAGGCATTTCCACAAATATCCCATAGTAATGATAAATTTAGTATAAGCTATATATAACTTTTTTATAAACATTATATCACTAAGTTGATTCAATATATATATGCGTGAGTATGTATATTTATAATTATTGGTTTTATAAAACGACTAAATAAAATAAACAAATGAGATCTGTTTAATTTTAAAATCAAGTTTAACACATTTTAATCCGTAATAAAAAACAAAAATATTATCACATAAAAACATTAAAATTTAGAATTATAATCTGTGCTTATATATATACACTAATAAATTATTTAATATTCAAAAAAAAATGTAATCATTTACATATATATATATATAATTTAAAATCATGTGTATAATAAATAATACACATGATACATTATAAATCTACCTATTGTGTCATTAAAATGATTCAGTGTATGTTATATGCCTATATAAGATAACATCCATTCACACCAGATTAATAATAGAATGTATCCTGATATTACTTATGTATGTTTAAAAAGAAATTATGTTAATTGTCAGGTAAGATTCAATTTGGAATATAATAAAACTTACTTCCAAATTGAAATAATTTAAAAATTATTACCTTAGTCAGCCGTCATTTCCATCAGAGTATATATCAAAATATCAACATCTAAATTTTATCAAATAAATAAAAAAAATAAAATGTTCAACTTATCAGTTCTCCACTTTAATATACGAAGTAATTTTTTCTAAGTAAATATAATTATTCACAAAGGAAATAAAGTTTAAGGGTTATTAAAATACACAATGAAGTAATCCAAGACGAGAAAGAATAACGGTTTTATATCCCTCCTTAGACGAAATAAAATGACGATGAATGTTGAAACATAAAGTTCATTGATCATCCTTCGAAGAGGCGATCCAGATATTCATTCTTTAAATATTTGCATAGTAAAATATTTAACATCTTCTTCAATATAATACTCCAATATTAAGGCAGTTTTTTAAATGAGAATTACGATTATATTTTAGGCATTGATTAAGTAGGAATAAATTTACATGTTCGGGTTTAAAACATCAGCAGAAATCCCTGGCATAAATTATCTAGCCACAGAACATCTTTATAAATTTTTGTCTTCTTAAATATATATTTTGTAAACTCATTTCGAAGACGTTGATAACTTTTATAACCTTGTTAATTACAATGATTATTTTTTTATAGTTCTTTATAATATTCAAAGGCAGTAAATTAATTACTTGAAGCAGGTTTTAAAGTATTGAATCTTTTTTTTTTTAATTTTTCTTAAATGTGTTCTAAATTTGAACACATTTAAATTTACAGACGTAGTTCTTGCCTTGATAACTAAATAGAAGATTATTGTTATAACAATATTAGTTCATTTTTATACTGGATTAATTTCTGCAAGCATATCACATAATCACGCTCACACTCTCTATTGTTTAACATATACAGGTTGTAATGAACCCCAAACGTTTATTTCCTTTGTTTCAACTGATAAAAATGCAATGTTGACTTAAGGCTTTGTCAAATGTCAAGTTCTAGTTAATAAAAAAAATACTATTAGTTAGAAATATGTTGAAACATAAAGTTCATTGATCATCCTTCGAAGAGGCGATCCAGATATTCATTCTTTAAATATTTGCATAGTAAAATATTTAACATCTTCTTCAATATAATACTCCAATATTAAGGCAGTTTTTTAAATGAGAATTACGATTATATTTTAGGCATTGATTAAGTAGGAATAAATTTACATGTTCGGATTTAAAACATCAGCAGAAATCCCTGGCATAAATTATCTAGCCACAGAACATCTTTATAAATTTTTGTCTTCTTAAATATATATTTTGTAAACTCATTTCGAAGACGTTGATAACTTTTATAACCTTGTTAATTACAATGATTATTTTTTTATAGTTCTTTATAATATTCAAAGGCAGTAAATTAATTACTTGAAACAGGTTTTAAAGTATTGAATCTTTTTTTTTTTAATTTTTCTTAAATGTGTTCTAAATTCGAACACATTTAAATTTACAGACATAGTTCTTGCCTTGATAACTAAATAGAAGATTATTGTTATAACAATATTAGTTCATTTTTATACTGGATTAATTTCTGCAAGCATATCACATAATCACGCTCACGCTCTCTATTGTTTAACATATACAATTTGTAATGAACCCCAAACGTTTATTTCCTTTGTTTCAACTGATAAAAATGCAATGTTGACTTAAGGCTTTGTCAAATGTCAAGTTCTAGTTAATAAAAAAAATACTATTAGTTAGAAATATGTCTTTATGCGTGTGTATAAACAAATTAGAATTATTCTTTTAATACTAACTAGATTATGTATATAGCTGATACATGAAAAGCTTAAGATAGGTGTAAGTTATTTATATCTGTTGATTCGATATAGGCACAGTTAAATTCACAAAGAAACACAAATTGTTTTAGGTGAGGCTCATATGGTACTCTCACAGTATATATATATATATATACATTAAGAAAATCAAGTCATACATCATATGACTTAACAAGCTTATATTACAAATGTAATATAATAAGCATGCTAATAGCTCTAAACAAGCTTTTCCAATAAATGCCGGAAGAGAAAGCATTTACAAATCTTTACCCAGAATTATCCCTATCCCCAGAACAGTTACGAGCTGATGATATATCATCATCATCATTGTCAACCATTATCAATTTACTGCAGGATTAAGGTCTCCAAGTTTAATCCATCTTCTTCAATCTCTACCCTCTCTTCTTCATATCATTCCTGTATTCTTTCTTATTTCATCCATCTATCTCACATGTGATTTCTCTTGGAATTCAATTCAAAATTTCAATTGTTCGTCTATTATCATCTCTTCTAGCAATATGTCCAGTCCAACTCCACTTCAGTCTTTTAATTCTTTCAATGATGTCAATAACAGCTGTTTGTACCTCATCCATATATTGCATTTTCAATCGCTCCTTGTTATTCCAAACATGCTTCTCTCTATGCTTCTTTGAGTTGTCTGAAGTCTCTGTATATATATGAATATTATAACTCTGTTGAAGACAGCTGATCAGTCAAAATCATACAAAAATATGATTTTAAATTTTATTTGTTTGCAATGTAAAAAGCAATTTAAAAAGTTATATAAATGATATATATTGCAGATGCTGATTATTAATGAAAATAACTATAAAGTTAAGCAATTTGTAAAGAAATCAGGTAAGTTAGAGAAACATGCAAGAAAGCAAAGGTACAAATAATTCATGTATAACAAACACTGCTACAGATATGACAAAATATCACCTAGACACTAAATGTTACCCCAATACGCTGTCACAAGAAGAAATACAGTGCATCAAAAATGAAAAAGTAAATCCATAAAAAAATGAAGAAAAAAGGAACAAAATGGATCAACAGCAACATTGGCTACTAACATTAAACATATGTATTATAACAAATAACATTTTACAATGCCATTTTATATCTCTACAAAACTAGAAATATAGAGTCCCATCTAACATACAATAATAAATAAACATAAATGTTATTAATGGGAATATAATAATTGTTCATCGTGAATTCAATCTATTAAATAATAGTGGCAAATTAGTAATGATTTGTGGTGCATTAAATATCGATGTTGTTTTTAAAAACAAAAAATATCATTTAAAAGTTATCTGTATTGACCATGATAGGAGCATAAAAGGCCAGATTTGGCTAAAAAAAATTCCGATCAGGCATTACTATGATATCTCAAATATGAAGTTTTCCAAATCCCACTATTTTTTTAAATTATTATTTTTGACCAAAAAATGGATGAAAACAAATAAAAACCTGAAAATAAACAGCCATATCATTTGTGATTTTGTTAATGGTGGACAAAGCATTCAAATTGTTAGAACAAAGAAATTATCTCAAAAACAGATCATTTTGATTAAACAATATCCACTTTTTATGAAAAAAGAAAAATGGCAAGCCTCATACTTGCGAGGAATACAAATACAATCAATCTATCACTGAATTATAAATATATCCATTCACTAACAAGATTGAATGTCAACTCTATGGATGCAGTGAATGTTGAGGTTTAATATTCATAGACTGTAAATCAGCTTACCAACATCTGAAACTGATATCCAGGTGTGATAAATTATCGGTCACTAATATATACCAAAATTTATTTTTATCTAGATAGAATGTCCTAAAGACTAAATATAAGTGCAATTTATCCACTATTTTGAACACTTTTTAGCAAAAAGCTTTTATTGTACCTATATGCATACACAATCTTACGTTTTGACTATCCTGCAGTCTTCTTCAGAGCCAAAAATTAAAATAAAGTGGCTCTGAAGAAGACTGTAGGGTAGTTGAAACATAAGATTGTGTAAGCATATAAATAGAATAAAAGCTTTTTGCTAAAAAGTGTTCAAAGTAGTGAATAAATTGCATTTATATGAGATATTACAGCAAAATAAAGGGATTTTTATGACATTTCTGAATAAATATAGTTGTTCAAATATTTGAATGTAATTTAGAAAAAACTATATGCAGGAATTCTAGGAATCATAGTATATCCTGATAATATTTGAACATCAGATACATTCAACTATGTGAAATGCTCATGCACCAAGATAGTACAAATGAGTACTTTGGAGCATCAGAAATAGAATACTTGAGATATCAATTAATGCTAAAGGTATATGACCCACAAAAAATGATAAATAACACACCCACATTAACAATAAAAGAATTAATGACATTTTTTGGGTTATGGTATGTCTAACATTATTTCTTAGATAAAACAATCCACAAAGTAGAACCACTGCACAAACTTCTGGACAGATATATGATTCTAATGAACACAAAAATAAAATAACAATCCATCAGATTACTTGTCAACCATGATTTCCAAAAACTACTGACCTAAGCACTTGATGCATTGATATAGTGGTGGTGTTATACTTAGTCACTTTTAAAATCCTTTATATAAAAAAAATCTTAAACTCAATAGATAAAAACAATTCATTGTGAATTGACAAAGGAACAGCAATCCTAAATTAGTCAATAAAAAATAGTCATATATCACATGACCCCATTTTTTAAGCTTGTAAAATATAAACAAAGAACTTTGCTAATTGCTCAACAAGCTTTCTGAGAATGGCATAGCAAGAGAAAGCATTTAAAATATCTCTATCAGAAACCACACCCAAAACCCAGACCAATGTTTTCATGTTTTGGCACTCCTCAGTGAGACACTAGGGTAGTTTCAGGCATGTCTGAAACTACCCTAGTGCCTCACTGAGGAGTGCTGAAGCAGTGCCACAATGAGGAGTGCCAAAGCATGAAACCATTGGTCTGAGTTTTGGGTGTGGTTAATTTTAAATGCTTTCTCTTGCTATGCCTTTATCACAAAGTTTGTTGAGCAATTAGCAAAGCTCTTTGTTTACAGCAATCCTACTTTGGAATAAATTTCATAACTACCTATCTGGAAGAACTTCATTATCTGCATGATATTATCTCAAAGGAAACATCGGTGTGAAACTTTCTGAGTTTGGAGATATTATCTATGCCACAATCTCATTGTCTAAGCACCATAGCCCATACAAGCCATTATATCTACTAATAAATATTGCATTAATCTAAGACATTCCAGAAGGCCATATAGTAGTCATCATAAAGCACATAAATGGGATACAATACCATTCAGCATCACTTGATGAATGCAACATGGATGGTCAGTGAGTAAAATTGGAAAGGAATTTAAACTTTTCTTCCAATGAAAACATGATTTTTTTCCACATACAAATACCATTACCAGAATTAGTGGTATGATATTGGAAGCTCTAAGATTGAATGTCTTAAGATTATTTCATATGAACTAATTAATCTAAAAATTTATCAATATATGTGATGCATAGCAAAGAATGAAGAAATGTCTCCTGAAGACATACTTACACTCTAGAGAGCACATAATGGTTTACAGAATCATTCAAAAATTTAATCTTTTTTACCATTGTTGATTCATATTCCAAATGAGCGCAAATAATTTCAGTTAAAAAATACATTCACAAAAACAGTTATTACTGAATTGTCCGTGCATTCCACAAGATGGCGCTGATTACATGTAAGAAATGATTGGTTTTTTCTAGGCATAATTGCTGAGATATTCTAGACTTCGTTTAAGAAGAAGCCAAAATACATCACATCACATGAGAATTTACATCAAATAATTATATTTGACTCATTAGTTGTCTGACAATAAAAAAGTGTAAATATCATGCAAAACGTTACAAATGCACTAAAAAATGTTCAATAGGAACTGGACATTACCATTATCAAGACTGTCATTACAATCTCAAATCAAATTTCTCACCAGTACAAAAAAAAAAATCTCTATTAAAGTATTGATTCAATGTTGCCATATTGGTATTCCAGATTCAGGCAAATGATGGACAAAAAAGAGCAGAAAATGAATGTCCATTTCAATTCAACATTTCTACATATGCAAGAGATTATAGATCAAATACCAAATATTTTCCAAATGGACAAAACTATGTAGACCCAAAATGACAAAATCTATACACACATTTTGACCAACTATAAAAATGAGACATCACAAAATTTGGAAGACATAGTGATTGAATTCCTCCCTTTTCCCAACATTATAGAAGATATATGATCAAACTTCAATCAATGATATTGAGCCAGTTACACTTCATGCATCAAATTATTCATCCTTCCTGCCTTGTACAGTTACTTTCAAGTCACACCAACACCTGCCAAATCTCTGTCTACAGATCATATAAACTTATCAATGCATACTCTGTGTATGCCAAAAACATATCAAGTCTACATCAACAAATTAGAAAGAATCAACAGAGCACTGCATAAATTTATAACTATGATCACACCATTTTAAACCATCAAACATCACATAATCACCAGTATTTATCCTTTCACAAGCTGTTTACACAGAGGCTAAACTCTCCATACAGTAGATAGGGATTTTATGCACATATCTTCTTGCAACTATTGATTACTCTGGCTTGCACTGAGTGGTGCTACTGTTTGGAGAGTATAACCTCTGTGTATCACACCATTTTCTGATTACAATGAATGACTCAGTCTTTATTCAGATAATATTAAATATCTAGCTGTGATGAAAATTAAATGTGTGTAATATCCGCACTTATGACTGTGCCAAGGTTATAACTGCAAGTCATACTGTGCGGTCAGCAAATAACGTTATACAATTCCCACGCTGTTCTTTCTTAACGAAGCTCTCCAACGAATGCCTTGCTCTGCAACGAATGCTTCTCTCCGCAACTAATGCCCTTCTCTGCAACTAATGCTCTTCTTGCAACTAATGCTCTTCTTGCAACTAATGCTCTTCTTGCAACTAATGCTCTTCTTGCAACTAATGCTCTTCTTGCAACTAATGCTCTTCTCTGATGCGGTTTCTTTTAGCTACATCCGTGAACTACATTTTCACTGGGTGTGCTAGTCATTTACCGCCAGCACTGACGTGAGATATCTTTGCTGATGTTAAACAGACGTCTCTCCAATACTGCTCGCTACTCACTACTGCTTGACTGCTCTCTACTGGAGTTGTCCTCTAATTACTGCTAGATGTTACACCGTCTTCTATTCGCTCTCTGACAACTGCAACGATCTCAATCAATGCACTGGCCAATAAGGTAATGTCTCTTATCTAGAAGCATTTGTAATTAGCAAATATTTCTAGGAATTGTCGATCGCCATTACGTCAATGCACTAATTAAATTCCTCAGCTATCAGAGCGCGATCTAAAACAGCCTTACGAATAAATTCTAGTTTTTCTGGAGTGCACAAAAATGTCTGCCATTTTTACAAACACTACAATGTGTAGCAACGTTCACATTACTTACTCGTAGTATTTATACAGACGAATAAATGTATTACTAAAAAGCATTTACATCATTACAGTAAGTCTTTATTCTTGTGAAACACATCACAATAAGTACATAGATAGTTTCATAATAAGTTTTACATTTAAATATCATTTTCAAATGAAAAATTTCAGTTTAATTATTTTACAAAAATATCCAAATCACCATTTGTAAGCATTATGAAGCCATTGCAGAATTAAAATCTCTTCAAATATAATTAAATATCTCTGATTTCTAAACCCTCTTCTCTATAACAAGCCAGCAAATTTTCTAACCTCACCCATCCATCTCATATATGGTCTCTTTCTAAATTTTTACGATCTCTTCGAATTTAATTTAAAACTTCAACTGTCCATTTATTGTTATGTCTTTCAGCAATATGTTCAGCCCAACTCATTTCAGCTCCTTAATTCTTTTAATAATGTCAATGATGCTTATTCGTTCTCTTACCCATAAATTTTATTTTTGATCTCAGCCTATTACTCCCAACATAATCTCTCCATAGTTTATTAGGTAGTCTGAAATCTTTATATTGTTCCTCTGTTAAGTGTCCAAATCTCAGATCCATAAATAAAAATTGGTAAAACATATCTTTTAAAAATCTTTTTTAACCACATGCTAGTGCTATTACTGTTCAGGCTAGGGGAGAATAATAATTTGGTTAGAATGTTACCTTAAAATTCAATATTCAAGAATCTAAGAGTCCAGGTTCAATTCTCATGCTAGTATTGACACTGGTCAGACTAACAACATGTGAAAAAAGGGGGAGAATAATACCACTTGAGAAATGTTGTGCATAGACTAACCTGTGTGCTATTATTAACAGTTCGAATGTATTTGGAATTTAAAGTTAAAATTTTCTAAAGATAGCTATACAGAAAAAAAAAAAAAATTCATGAAACTTTGATTGCTGTCAATGAACTTTCAAAGACCCTGAAAAATCCTGTATTCATGTTTTGGAGTAAGCATTTAAGTAAAAAAAAAAAAATGATTATGCATTTACAGGTGAAAGTTTTCAAAGTGCAATGTTTTGATGATAGATAAAACACAGACAACAGAGTCACAATATATATAAATGCAAAAACACCAAAATTTATTTAGATTTTTATGCCATTTTTAGAATTAGCACCGAGGATACCATAAGACAAAAAAAAAGGGCAGAAGATCTTGAATGGCACAGTCAAATGTCAAACTGAAATAGAAAAGTTCAAAAACAAAAAAAATGACTGAGGAAATGGAGGTGCTTAAGTTAATTCTTGCCCAAATTCCTTGTTCACTGCAGCAGGGTTACCGCACTTTCAAATTTATTTATTGCATTTTGGATTTTCTTGATATTCATTCCCATTGATTACGGCATCAAAAGAAAGGATTTTTCAAAATTGAAATTGATTTAAAACTTGAGATCATCAGTTGAGTAAGGGTGTTCACCAATTTGGCAATGATGACCAGATAATCTGAAATTCGCAAATCTTTAAACGTAGACAAAATCTTTAATGATATCATAGAGGGAAAATGCAATAATAAAGCGATTTATTTCTAATTTGTTGACGTTAAGTGATATTTAAATTCCAGCATATAAATAAATGATTAATTTGTTCTTACTATGTTTTATTTACATTCATACTATGATTTTATTTTTTTAATTAACAAAAAGAATAAAACCCTTTTTACTAAATCAATTGTTGTTATTAAAACAACTGACTTTGCAAGTATTTATTTATAAATGATAATCTACAAAACATTGCATGATCTCCATTCCTTATGCTTACACAAGCTGTTAGTACAGTAATGTGATGTGATGTGATGTATTGTGGCTTCTCTTTAAACGAAGTCAAGAATATCTCAGCAATTATGCCCAGATAAACCTGTTAGCCACTTTATTTTCCATTCCCCACTCTAAATTTTCCCATATTCTGCTCCATCCCATTTCCACAACATAATCTTTGTCAACTCTATAACCTTTATATCTAAATCCCCTTTATCTTTTTCCAAACCCAGCATAAAAACCAATAATTCACTTTCTGTATAATTACTTTTTTCATATTTCTTCTTCCATAACTTCATTATATATACCCTTTCTGTTTTCAAGCATTTACATTCAATTAACAAATGCCTAATATTTTCTATTCCTTCCTTACATAATTTACAAAATAAATCACCCATTTTTTTCCATTTACATGTATATTCTCTTGTAGCTAAAGATCCTGTTCGAGCCTTAAATAATAAACTACTTTCCTTATTATTATCATATATTAACTCACACCTAATATTTTGTTTATTTCTATATATATTTAAACTCTTTTTACTCTCCATACAAATTCTCCATACAGTAATGCCACCTAGTACAAGCATCAGTAATCAATGGATGCTAGAAGGTTTGTGCATAAAATCCATTTCCAAGCCTCCTCACTGATGAAAGCCACAAATTAGAATCTAGTCAGGAGATATTGGATGAGTGGCACTAGATAGGGATTTTATGCACAAATCTTCTTGCATCCATTGATTACTAAGACTTGCACTAGATGGCACTACTGTATGGAAAAAAATGGGTGATTTATTTTGTAAATTGTGTAAGGAAGGAATAGAAAATATTAGGCATTTGTTAATTGAATGTAAATGCTTGAAAACAGAAAGGGTACATGAAGTTATGGAAGAATAAATATGAAAAAAGTGATTATACAGAAAGTGAATTATTGGTTTTTATGCTGGGCTTGGGAAAAGATAAAGGGGATTTAGATATAAAGGTTATAGAGTTGACAAAGATTATGTTGTGGATATGGGATGGAGCAGAATATGGGAAAATTTAGAGTGAGGAATGGACAATAAAGTGGCTAACAGGTTTATTTGGGCATAATTGCTGAGATATTCTTGAATTCGTTTAAGGAGAAGTCACAATACATCACATTACTGTAAATGATCATCTATATATTTTGTTGTTTACTTATTAGGCTTACATGCATGCAATTTTATATTAAAATATGCTCAGATTTATTTGGTCTATTGACAAAAGTTTTTAAGCTCACATTTTCATTGCTTTTCATTTTATTATAAAATCTATTATAAACTTTTATATGAATACAATTTATCCAAACCACTTATTAGCAAAACACTTTATTAGTACATATATACATACACCTATGTTTCGACTGTCCTATGATATAATAAACAAAATAAAATAAAATACATAATTATATAAATAATACCATAAAAAATGTAAACAATAAAAAACTAAAAACAACATAAAATATATTAAAAAACTCTGAAGAAGACTGCAGGACAGTCGAAATGTAGGTGTATGTATATATGTACAAATAAAGGGTTTTGCTAAAAAGTGTTTGAAGTTGTTTGGATAAATTGTATTTATATAAGATATTACAGCAAAATAAAGAAAAGAGTGATTTTGGTAAACTTTTATATAATTAAAATATGAACCAGAAGTTCCGCAATGTTTAAGGCCCACCCTATTCAAGATAAACTATATTTCTTAATTAGCTCAAAGATTTATGAAATAAAACTAAATTCCGGATATGAAGCACAATGCTAGTTACTGTATGTGGAGGATACTTTGTTTTCTGCATGATCTGAGTTTCCATCACATAGGATTAAGAATGTTAATAATTTTTTATTAGTTATCCATTAGATTAAAGATTATCCAATAATCAATGATAATCAATATTTTTGTAGTATAATTTTCATTCCACTATTCTCTTACATGGTGGAAACTGGTTTCTAGCCATTTTCAACACCTTATGGAGAAATGTAACCATAAACATATGATCAAAGATGTGAAAAAGATTAATGATATCCAAAATGCACATTTCATGCTGAACCAGCTTTCATCAATTGATCTAGACCACAATCTCTTACACATATCTTTATCACTGTTCAGTATATATATAGATAAATAGCAAATTAATACCATTTATTTGAGAAGTGTCAAATGTGCAACCCTTACGACTTTGACACAAATAACTTGATGAAAGTATATTAATAATTTTTATTAGTCATTCATTAGACTAGAGATTATCCAATATATTTCTGTAGTATAATTTTCACTACACTACTGTCAGACAAGATAGGGACTGGTTTCTATTCGCTTTAACCATTTTGTGGAGGGATGTAATCATAAATATATGATCAAAGACATGTGAAAAAGATCTATGATCCCGTCAAGCATTGGTGGTCGAGATGTCGGCGACAGCTGCTTTACAAGCAGTTAGCAGTTGTCCCGGGTTAGCGGGTTCGTTTCCCGGCTGATGCTATGACACATGAGAAAAAAAAAAGACCTATGATCCCCAAGATGCACATTTTGTACCGAACCAGCACCCATTCGTTGGCTCAGACCACAATCTCGTGCACAAATTGTTCAGTATATATATACAGAGAACAAATTACTACAGTTCATTAAGACTTTCACATTTCAACATCTTTGGTGGATTAACTTTTCACTATTTGGTTTTGGGCGTGTCAAAATATGTTTCTACAGTCCGTTACTAAACAAACTGAATCTAAAAACTTATTTGAATATTATTATCTTTAATTAAAAACACTATTGTTCATGTACGCCTGTTAGCGTAAAAATTACTGTTGCGATCGAAAGCACGGTTGTAATTCTATGGATTAATATTTTTGTTTACATATATACACTCATAGTAACTTTCCTATGTAACTAATTAACGAACAGAAATAGCAGTCCTTATAAGAGTAATAAATTTACATCTGATTATCTTGCACGGAAAAAAACATTATCAAAATTTGATTAGCTCATTTCAATTACGTCAGTGTCGTAGTGCAAGGGTTTAATACAATCATATGACATTTAGAACGTTATTGACCTAAGCGAAAGATAAATTGTGGGTCGATGTTTGTTTACTTCACACAAATCAGTGCTGTCTAGAAAAAAAATACTTCAACATTGTTTTGGAATGCTTTAAGTTTGGCTCCCGTTTCTATATAGTTATTTTTTTTATTTTATATTCAGAATGAAAATACTAAAAAGTTTATATTTCTTTGTCGGCATGCGAGTCAATCCGTCTTCCCTAGCAAGGACTTTTTTGATTTAACGTTATGAATGGAGGGCTTTAAACTACGAACTCTACCTTGCTTTTCTATTTTAACGTTGTTTGTATTTGTTTAGGGTTGTGAAAAATTTTAATATTCTATGTAAAATATAAATATGCCACTTTATGATGATATGGTGGATAAACCCTTGTTTGGAGAAGCCAGGCCGAGGGTAAGTTAACTCATTAACGTTAATTTTGGGTATAGCTTATACATAGTACAAATATTTGTTTCTTTGCTATCTAGTATCTAAACGGGGGGAGGGAGGTGTTGCTATTGCAGTAAAAGTTTGACATGCTAGTTGTAAATTTAATGCACATTTTTATTCACTTACTACAACTAGCGAGGAGAATGAGAAAATTTTGGGATTTGTGACATATGGTTACTTTTCGTGTAATAATTTCTTTCAACTTGTTATCCTATTCTGTATTGATTTATATATAAATAAAATACGATTTATACCTTAAATGACCAACATTTTTCAGTGCGAGGAGAAATAAACTTATTATATTAAATTGCATTGAAAAATGTTCATTTAAAGTGTATGTGATCTTTTACTTTTCGTATACTTTATAACCTAAATTTTCAGTTGTATTTAATGTAATGTGCGAGACATGGTTTTTTTTTATTTTAAAAAGTAACATTTCACGAAATTGTATAATTTAGAATCATTTGTATTTAGCCTTTTTTTTTTTCTATAATAGTATATTCTCTGTTCATTTTAAATTAATTATGCAACCGAAACTGAACTTTGACCATCACTACTGTATGGAGTTTGTCACTGTTTTAAACTCAATATTATTATAATAGTTTCAATGGTGCATATTTTAGCCTAAAACAATGGGTAATGTTTAATGTGATCATCAGTTATGAAGTAAATACTATAACGTACATAAAACCTGTTGAAATTGAGTCTATGATAAATGAAGTTAAAGTAATCAAAGAAAGTAATGTTTTCAGATGTCTCATTATTTCTAAATAGTTTATTGGGTACACTGATTTTACAAAGAATCTGATTATGTAGCAGTTGAACTCTTAAGCTTATATATAATACAATAACAGCTTTCTAGTATAATTGCACATATGTTAAGTTTGAAAAGAATGCAGTACCAACTGATATTCCATATCCCCAAACTGGTTTCTAACTTTTTTTTTAAAAAAAAATTTGGGATTCAAAGCTGGAAACAGTTCAGTTATGCATTTAGTGACCACATTTAATTTCATTTTATTATTTAAGCTAAAAGCCTATAATTCAAAACATCTTAAGGTTTTGAACCAATTACATAGATCTGAGCCTATATCGGTAACTAGATATTTTAGTAACTTCAGTTTTTATTAATTATGGGCATACATTCTCTTCCCAAACACATTTATTAATAATAAAAAATTATTGGATGTTAATGCAGTTAAATTCCCAGTCAGGTTTCTGTCTTTTGCCTTTATTAATAAGGATTAGGATTCAACTTCAGGCTTTTAGTTCAAAACAAGTGCATACAGATCTGAAGATGACGATTTAAGTGCGCTGTCTGGTAATCACTGATTACTAAAGCTTAGTTGTTGTTTTTATCTTAATATTTGTGTCTGAGAGCATTATTATTTGTTAATTATTATTGTGTATGAAAGTGTAATTAGTGGTTAAGAGTATTTGAAAGATTGAAAATTGTGTCTTTTATTTGATTTTTATTTGTTTTAAAGTTTTTTCAGTTATTTATATATATAGAAATTTTAAAAAAAAGTGTTTTTTTTTTAATTATTTATATATTGTTATTTTATATATAGGAATTTTTAAAAAAAGTTATTTTGTTGATTAATTTTTAGTAAATTTGTTATTTAAAGATTTTTTTAAATTTAAGAAACATTTACTTTTAAGAAAAAATATAATGTTCGAAAAATATGTAAAATAAAGAATATGGATTGCATTTGTATTCCACAATGTATATATAATAGGAAAAAAGAAATTAGGCGTGCTGTGGTAGAATGTATTGTATGTGATGAGGTTTATCACTTGAAATGTTTAAATAAGACTAGGAAGGATGTAATAGGTTTATGGTTATGTAGTCAGTGTGTAAATGTGATAAAAGAGGTGAGAAAGTGGTTTCTAAGTGTAGATAGTCTAAAGAGAAAGACAGTGGAAAGGGGGGAAAATGTAGTTAAGGATGATAGGATAGAGTATGGTTTTAGTGGAGTGTCAGGAAATATGGGTGGAGAAAGTAATAGCGCAATGGAGATGATTAGCCAAAGAATAAATAAGATAGAGGAAGAAGTGAAGGATGTAGAAGTAAAATTAAAATCATTAGAGATAAAATGTGAGGAGATAAAGGAATTATTGAGTAGGAATGATAAGGAAGAAATAGATAAGGAGGACCAGAAGGTATTAGAAAATGTTATGGATGGAGTAGAGAAAGTAGATTATGAAACAGTATTGATAGGAGATTCACTAATTAGAGAATGTGGGGATATAATTGCAAGGGAAAATAGAAGCAGGTATGTAAGAGTATGTTTGCCTGGAGCTAGAATTAGGGATGTAGCAGATAAAGTAAAAAAGCAAGGTAGTAGAGATGTGTATGTTATGGTGGGGACTAATAATTTATCAGAATCATCAGAGAGAATAATGGATGAGTATGTAGAATTGATTAGGAATTTGACTATGATTAAAGGAAGAGTAGGAGTAGTTGGATTATTACCAAGATTTGACAAGAGGCATTTGTTAGATAGGGCATGTTCTATAAATGAGAGATTGAAAAAATTGTGTGAGAGAAATAATGTTATGTTTGTGGATGTGTGGGATTGTTTTATTGGAAAGAGGGAGTTATATAGTAAAGATGGGTTGCATTTAGGAAAACAAGGAAGTGAAGTTTTAGGGAGTCTGATTTATAAAGAATATTTTTCGGGAAACTTATAAAGGGGGGTGGGATTTTAAATTGCAATATTATTAAAAAGAAAAAGAATGGATGGAATGTAAGAAATAAGCAAAAGGAATTTGATTTAGATATAAATATAGATATGGAGAAGGAATGGGTTTGTAAAATTAATGGTAAGAAAGTTATTTATAAATGTAATGGAGAAGAAAGAATTAAAAGAATTTATAAAAGAGTAGTTAGGAAAGAAGAAATTGTTAAAATTGGGTTTTTGAATATGCGAGGTGGTAGGAGACCAGAAAAGTGGATGGAATTAAATAAAACAATTGAAAATAAAGAGCTTGAGGTATTAGCAGTAGTGGAAACACATCTAAGAGAAGAAGAACCTATTTTGGAACAATTGGTATGGCAGGGTATAAATAGAAAAGAAAAAGAAAAAAGGGGTGGTGGTATAGGTGTTATATCAAAAAAATATTTAAATATTGTTAAATGTCAAGAACATTTGTGGTTTGAAATAAGGTTGGGTAGACAAGAATGGATGGTGGCTATAGTTTATATAGCCACTGGAGATAGTCAAATTATAATGGAGTGGAACAGTAACATATATGAATGTCTAGTTAAGGATATACAAAGTTTTAAAGAAAAGGGGAAGAGAATAATGGTTATAGGGGATATGAATGGACATATTGAAGAAATTGATGATGTAGATAATAAAAATGGACAGCTTTTGAAGAAATTTTGTCAGAAAGTGAATTTGAGTATTGGAAATTTATTAAATATTTATGAGGGACAATACACATGGTCTAGAAATAATATATTTCACACAATAGATTATGTATTGGTAGAGAAAGAGGGAATGAATAAAATACAGAAAATTAAGGTGTTTGATAATGAAGAAAAAGTATGCACTAGTGATCATAACTTCATTGTAATTGAAATGGTTAGTAATGTGATGGAGAATAGAAATAAAAGTAGAAATAATAGTGAAAGATGTGGATGGAGAGTGAATGATAAGAATAAGTTGGAAGAGTATAAAATACAAGTTGAAGAAATCATGGAAGAGTTGGTTGGGGATGAGTATAAGGACTGGTGTAAAGAAGTAGAAAAAGTGGCAAATAGGGTTTTAGGTGAGAATATTCAGAAGAATAAAAGTAATAAAAAAATGAGAATTAGTAAAAGTGTAAAAGAGAGGAAAGAAGCATGTAGAGAATATAAGTGTGCTATTAAGAACAAGGAAAGTGAAAAAGATATTAATGCTAAATGGGAAAAGTACTTAGAAAAGAAGATGTTGGCTAAAATAGATAATTATAGAGAGAGAATGAAATTGAATAGTAAATTGTTGGAGGATATTAATAAAAGTGGAAGAGATGGGAGTAAAAAATTTTGGAATTACATTAAAAGGAGAAATGTAGGGGAGAGAGAGATAGTATTACTAGATGATGAGGGAATAGAGTGTAGCTCTAGAGAAGATTTAGAGAGAATCTTAAATAGATATGTAATGAATATAGAAAAGATGTTAGATGTGAAGGATAGAGTGATAGAAAACATGAAAGCATATAGTAATGGGAATATTAGGTTTACAAAAAATGAACTGAATGAGGTAGAGAAGAAATTGAAAAGTGGAAAGGCAAGAGGTTTAGATGGATGGGCAGCAGAGATGGTAATGAATTTAGGATATAGGGCAAAAGTAAAGTTATTATCCTGTTTTAATAAGATGGCACAGAATAGAGTTTTTCCGAGTAGTTGGAGTAATACAAGAGTAAGATTATTATTTAAAGGAAAGGGTAAGGATCATAGAAAGTTAAATAATTATAGACCGATAGCGGTAACATCAGTTTTATATAAAGTTTTCTCATATATGGTGGCTAGAAGAGTTGTAAAATGGATGGAAGGGAATAATGTAGTGGGGGAAATGCAAGGAGGTTTTAGATTAGATAGGCATATAGGAGATAGTTTATTTGTAGTTACACAACTTATGGATATGAGTAGGAATTCAGGTAAACAGTTATATATGAGTTTTATAGATATAGAGAAGGCATATGATAGAGTAAATAGAAATAGATTATGGATAAGTTTAGCAAATTTGGGAATGGATGAAGCTTTAGTGGATATTATTAAGAAATTATATGAAAATAATTATTATATATATCAATTAGGGAATATAGAATCAGTTAAAGTTAAAAATGGGGTGGGACTAAGGCAAGGATGCCCTATGTCACCTATTTTGTTTGTGTTGTATTTGAGTGAAATGGAAAGAGCAATAGAAAGATTAGGAAGAGGGATAGAGATACCGTTAATAGGTAGTAAGGGAGTATATATTTTGTCAGGTCTTTTTTTTGTGGATGATATATTTTTGTGTGCAGAAAGAAGAGAAGATATGGAAGTTATGCTGAGGACATGTGCAAGGGTGGGTAAAGAGATGGGGATTAAATTTAGTGAAGAAAAATCAAATATAATGATGGTTAATACTGGGGAAAGAGAAGATGTAGAATTTTTATTGGGAGATATTAAGTTAAGTGTGGTGAATAGATATAGTTATTTGGGAATTATTTTAAGTAATCAGAAAAATTATTTGGATGAATGGGAGAAAAAATTGATAAATGAAGCAAAGAAAAGAAAGGGATTGATAAAGAAATTAACAGTGTTTTCATATAATAAATATGATGTAGCTAGAATTATATGGAAGGAGTTGCAGTAGCAGGGTTAACATATGGTAATGATGCATTATGTGTTAGTAAAGGGGTATTAGATTACTTAGAAAAAGTACAAAGGGAAGTAGGAAGACATGCATTGGATGCAGATGTATGGACAGCAAGGGAGGCAATTCAAGGAGAAATGGGATGGTCAAGTTTTTATATGAGAGATGCAAAAAGTAAAATGAAAATGTTTGGTAGATTGCAGTTTATGGATAATAAAAGAATAGCCAAAATAGTATTTAATTGGGTTATGAGTAAAGGGCAGGCAACAAGATGGGTGAGAAAGGTAATGTGGTATGCAAAAGATTTGGATAAAGAATTTATATCAGTATATTTGTACAAAAGATGGGATGATTGTGTTAGGAGGATTGTTGAGTGTTATAGTGGTAAGGAATGGGATAAAAGAATAGATTCATTAATAAAGAATAGGGAGTTAGAGAGATGGAGAACTAGTATGGAGAGTAAAAAGAGTTTAAATATATATAGAAATAAACAGAATATTAGGTGCAAGTTAATATATGATAATAGTAAGGAAAGTAGTTTATTGTTTAAGGCTCGAACGGGATCTTTAGCAACAAGAGAATATACATGTAAATGGAAAAATATGGGTGATTTAGTCTGTAAATTATGTAAGGAAGAAATAGAAAATATTAGGCATCTGTTAATTGAATGTAAATGCTTGAAAACAGAAAGGGTACAAATAATGAAGTTATGGAAGAATAAATATGAGCAAAGTGATTATACAGAAAGTGGGTTATTGGTTTTTATGTTGGGTTTGGGAAAAGATAAGGGAGATTTAGATATAACGGCTGTAGAGTTGACAAAGATTATGTTGTGGAAATGGGATGGAGCAGAATATGGGAAAACTTAACCTGGGGAATGGAAAATAAAGTGGGTAACAGGTTTACCTGGGCATAATTGCTGAGAGATTCTTGACTCCGTTTAAGGAGAAGTCACAGTACATCACATCACATTAATGTTAAAATAGATGATTAAAGGGCATGAAACCATGTGCTAAAAAAAGAGTTTTATTATTGATATATATATTTATATAGCTGTTGTATATGATTTTTATTATTTATTATAATTTTTCTATATTTATATGGTATATGCAATGCAATAGCCATCTCTTTGTTTAAACTATGTACAAAGTTCCAAAATCTTGATCCTCTAATGTAAAAATTTAATACAATATTAAGAATATGTTTTCCAATAAATAGCCAAATAAATCAGGAAATAATAAAGCAACAGCAGATGCTAACTCATAAAAAAATATCTGCTAATTTTATGAAAAAATAGTTTTCACTTTCAGATTAATATTATTTTACTACTAAAAAAAAAAAAAACATATAATAATTAGTTTTTCTTCTTTATTTTCTTGATTTAAAAATGCAGTTCTGTTTATTTAGTTACAAAGATTATCTTTAATAAATCGTTTTCCAAAAAGATAGCATTAAAACCATCATTATTATTTTGAAGAAAAATAAAATGTCAAAATAAATAGAGCAGATGGATTAGGAAACAAAAATAAATTACATTGATCATGTTTGATCTGTCATTTTATTTTAAAATATTATCTATATATATATACTTACTGATTATTTTATTTGTATGTCTATATTCAAGATTGAATAAAAATGTTATATAAGTAAATCATAACTCTTGATAAAAACGCAGCAGTTGTAAAAATTCAAAATCATAAAATTTTGTCCAGATGGTAGACATTATCAATCCAAAAGGATTTGCTTAATGGTATTTTATCTCTAAGTATTATTTTACTAAAGGGTCTACAGTTATCATAATAACTGAGATCTGTAATCTCATTAGGTTGGGTTCACGTTTTTGGATATTTGAAATATTCAAATTGTTTGAAGATTAGCTGTAACAGGAGCTGCTGGGTTGGTGTACATAATCCAGTGTAAACAATCTGAAAAACAAGTTAGCATTTCCGCCTTTCATTGATTACTCATGTTTATACAGATGGTTTTAGAGTAGGATGATGTAGCCTGCATTATTGTTGCTAATTCAGATCTTAAATGTTAGTAGAATCATACGATGCTTTTTGTTTTGGTATAAGTTTAACTGTAAGTGGAACTATGCTAAGACAATTCTGCATTTTGTTTGCTGTCGTTTAACCAATAACTCTAATCATTGAGTTGCCAATATATTAGAAGGGACAAAATGAACCAAGGAAACTGCAAAATACTTTTAATCATTGATTGCGAAGAAATTGTTCTGTAATGTTAATGTGTTGCATTCCATAATACACCCAAATTTTTATGAAATAAAACTTTGCTTTAAATTGTTTTTTTAATTAAATATAATAGTGATGATCCGACCAAGTTCATGCTAGATAATTATCAGTCTAATCTTATTTTTTAAATTTTCAATTGTGTTTACCCGTAAAACAAGATGTCTTCTTTTTTGTTAAACGTAATAGTGAAGATAAGAACATGTTTATTTTAAACAATTCTCTACATAATCTTAAATATTTTTTTTGTATTTATTTCTGATAGCTATATTTTTAAAATTAAATCCAATAGCACTTTTGTAATGAAGATAAGTACTTTCAAAATGCAGAAATACTAGTAATAAATAAAACATTACAAGCATAAAGCTAAACTAGTCAATATAAAATCAAAACTACCCCAAATCTAAAATTAAACCAGACCAGCATAAAAATAATATTAAAACACAACCTAAGGTTTCACTGCTACAAGCAGACTTCTCAAGTGTAAAGAACTACAAAAAAACCACACATTATATATACTATTAAAAACTACCCACAAATCCATTCACTTCCCATCCACCCTTAATATTAAAAGAACTCTTAAATAAGTTAATTGCTTCAGAATAATAAATTTTCAATGTTTATTTTGTAAGAAGGTTTACATAGGTCAGAGTAGTTTGAGTTTAAATGAAAGAATAAAGGTTCATAAAAGTAGAGTTAAAAATAGATATCTTAGTTCTGCTTTGTATGTCCATGAAAAGGATACAGGCCACACTATTGATTTTGATGAAGCTAAGGTTGTCTTCTTTGAGAGAAATGAAATCAAAAGAAGAATTAAAGAGTCTTTATTATTGAAAATTTATTATTCTGAAGCAATTAACTTATTTAAGAGTTCTTTTAATATTAAGGGTGGATGGGAAGTGAATGGATTTGTGGGTAGTTTTTAATAGTATATATAATGTGTGGTTTTTTTGTAGTTCTTTACACTTGAGAAGTCTGCTTGTAGCAGTGAAACCTTAGGTTGTGTTTTAATATTATTTTTATGCTGGTCTGGTTTAATTTTAGATTTGGGGTAGTTTTGATTTTAGTAATAAATAGTAGCCATTTTAGAAATCGTTTCTACTTTCAATTACAGTATTTTAAAAGTTGTCAAAAATTTTAGAGTAAAAGAAATATTTCAAAATGCTTGTTTATTGATACACATACATTAATGTAATTAGTACTTAATTATGAACTGAGCTTGAACCTGATATTTTGAAGTTAATCATCATCATCATCAACAACCATTATCAATCCACTGCAGGATGAAGATCTCTTCAAGTTCAATCCATCTTCTCTGATCTTTAGCTTCTCTTCTCCACATTACCCCTGCACACTTTATTATTTCATCCATCCACCTCACATGTGGTCTCTTTCTGGGTCTTTTACAATCTCTTGGAATCCAGTTTAAAATTTCAATTGTCAATCTATTATCATCTTTTGAAGTTAATAGATATGTATAAGTAAAATATTACTATATTTTTCTTCAGACAGATTAATGAAAAAATTGTTAATCTATTTTTAACAAGCAACCGAGAAAAAAAAAGGGTTTTATTTTCAAATAAAAATTTAAAAATACTAGTGTCTGTTAATGATAAATGGCCAGTAAATGCAAAATTTATTATTTGCTTATTATTTCTATTTATGTTTGTTTTATAATTAAGTTATTTAATGTACTATATACACATTATATATGACTTGCTTTTTTAATTATTATATACACCAATTAGTCATTGAAATGAGTATTAAGAGGATTATATTATCTCTCTTTTTTAAAAAAATTATTTTATTTTTAACATAATCCCTAATACTCTTTTTTCCCCATGATATTCCAAATTGATGGTTTCCTTTCATCAAGGTTAATCTTCCAAAGAAATAAGAATGATGTAATAATTCACTGTCCAATTCAGAACTGGATAATCTTCTTTGGATCTTGTGCAAGTCTTTCAGATGTTAGTTGGGTGTCCATTAGTTTATATGTCATCAAGACAAGTACTTTTTCCACATTTATTGCTAGTGAATATATCTGAGATATATTTTTTTTGTAGGATAATGCAGATGCATTACTGAACCTTTAACCTTAAATATGATATCATTTAAGCTATCTTATAGGATGATGGTTCTGGACCTTTAACCTCAAATATGACGTCATTTAAGTCATCTGATTTATATCAGAGCATTGTTAGAAGAGTGATAGATACATTCTACATCAAAACAATAAATTTAGAAAAATTCATTTTAAAGATGAAGAAAGCTAATGGCACTAATTTGTAGCATTCTGAATCTATTTGTATCACATAGTATCACTTAATGTGAATACTCTTACGTAAATGATAGTTTTTCATGTATAATTTAGAAGTTTGGAAATTTTAGACAATTCAGAATTAATTTATTATTTTATTGATGAAGTGCACTCTACATTAGTCACGAGTTTTTAGCGATATTTTATAATAATCAAAGGAATATAATAAATGCTATAAATCCAATTAATTTATTTTTA
Organism: Epiperipatus broadwayi; assembly: GCA_028023455.1. Classification (NCBI taxonomy): domain Eukaryota; kingdom Metazoa; phylum Onychophora; class Udeonychophora; order Euonychophora; family Peripatidae; genus Epiperipatus; species Epiperipatus broadwayi. Next base: position 5,450,197 of record JAQFVV010000017.1, read on the forward strand.
AATACAATTTATCGACTACTCTGAACACTTTTTAGCAAAAACCTTTTATTGACATATGTTTCGACTGTCCTGCAGTCTTCTTCAGAGCTATAATATAATGAACAACATAAAATAGAATACATAACTATATAAATAATACCATAAAAATGTAAATAAAATTAATAAAATAATAAAAATATAACAAAACATAATAAAACTGAAATAAATATAATCAAAGTAACATAAAATAATCCAGTTAATATAAAATAAAAAATACAATATAAATATAAAATAAATTGTACATGTGCATTCATGTTTCTATACATACATATTCATAAACAACTATTACATTTAAATATATATATTGTTCATGAATATGTATGTATACAGTCATGAATATACATGTATAACTTGTATTTATATTGTATATTTTATTTTATATTAACTGAATTATTTTATTTAGGTTTTCGGTTTTATTATGTTTTGTTATGTTTTATGTTTTTATTATTTTATTAATTTTATTGTTTACATTTTTTACGGTATTATTTATATAGTTATGTATTTTATTTTATGTTTTTCATTATGTCATAACTTTGAAGAAGACTGCAGGACAGTCGAAACGTAAGATTGTGCATGAATATAGGTCAATGAAAGGTTTTTGCTATAAAGTGTTCAAAGTAGTGGATAAATTGTATTTATATAAGACATTACAGCAAAATAAAGGAAGTGATGAATTTGGTAATTTATTTTTATTTAATTTTTTTTCAAAGGAAAAATGTGTTGAACATTATCAAATCATTTTTTCACATACAATGATGAGCTTGTTTGTCATAATTTGGATACTTATTTAGAGCAAATTATCTTTTTTTATATACATATCAGCAGCCAACTTCAACATATTCCTTACACTCCGAAGAATATCATTAATCCTGCTTCCTACAATTCAGTAACTTTTACCTCCAAACAAAATTACGAGGCGATCTGCCAAATTTTCGTATGTGATTTAAGATTTACTTAAATAATACTTTTTTTATTTGATCTTGAAAATGCACATTTTTAAAAAATGACCAGTTTAATGTATTAAATAAATGAATATATATAAATATTTAAAAGGTAAAAAAAAAACGTATTTTATTGTCACAAAAAGTTTCTATTTTGTTAACAATGAGGATTGCCCTACCCTAGCATGAAACCATGGTCAGAGGTTTGCGGGGTCCTGACAGATATTTTAAATGCTTTCTCTACGCTAAGCATTTATCACAAAGCTTGTTGAGGAATTGGCAATCCTCATTGTTTACAACTTACAAGCTTAAGAGAGTAGGGTCATGTGATCTATGACTCTTATTTTGATTATTTCTATTTTGATGTTTTGTTTATCAGTTTTATTTTTTCTAAATAAAAAAAAAATATGTCTTTTCAATTTTTTAATACTAGATTTCAGGGAAGAAAAAAGATGAGGGAAGTAAGCTATAAACCTTATCATCATCATTATTATTATATAAATTTATAGAAATATATACAATTCAATTAACATATGCTTAATACTATTAATTTTTCATCCTTCGTTCTTAAGTTTTGGGATTATGGATTTTGACAGATTAAGAATAAACAATAATATTCTTTTTATCCTCGCTCGATTATAAATCTCTCACAACTCCAATACATCATGATACTGCTAGGAATTAAAATAATTATTCATTGTAAACTATTAATTGGATATACGGCGTAATTTGAGTAGGAATTCAAGCAGAATTAGAAATAAGAAAATAACATGGAGAATGGAAATAATTTCAAATAATTATATAATATTAAAGTAAAAATTTATAGGAATATTATTCCTTGAAATAATTTATTTTTTTGTTTTTGCAAGAAAATATACATAGAGAAAGTAGTTTGAGATTGATATGAAAAAGTACCTTAATTCCACTTATATATCCATGAGAAAAATACAGGCAATAAGATTCATTGTGTTTGAGCAAACTAAAGTTGTCTTTGAAGAGAATAAAAAGAAGAAATGAAAAGTCAACTCTGATTAAACATTTTAATTCTGAAATTTTTTAATTTATTAAAATCTTTTTTCAATATTAAAGGTAATTGAGATATTACTTTGAATTGTAAGCTATTATAGTATAAGCATGCATTGTTTTACGTCATTTTTAAATGTTGTAAGTCTATTGTGGGAGAGATACCGTTGGTAGGAATTTTGATTTGCTTGCAGCTAATATTTTTAATTTTGAATAAATGTAATTTGGGTTTAAAATACCAACTCATTTCTGACATTTGATATTTTAAAACATTTTTAGTAATTGTTAATGCAGTTAATTAGTGGTTTTGGTTTTAATGGAAATGTATCTCAAGTTAGTAATATTTGAGTATTTAATTGGTGCTAATTGCATATGGCCATTGGCGTGCTACCACTCACATAGCAATGTCAACAAGATGTTAATCAATAAGTTTGATTTTTATTTGTAATAAAAATAATGTTTGGTGGGTGGGAAGTGAAACAACTTGAAAATAATATAATTAAAAACATGAAAATAACGGATTTTATGTAGAATACAAACTTGAAAGTAATAACTTTAATGTGCAAAAAATGATAGAAAAACGTATATTTCCAATACATGTAACTAATGGAAACATTTGGGAAGAAATTTGATTATTGGTCAGGATAACACACGATTTTGAAAAAATTAAATTAGTGTTAGTGGCAAACATAATAAATTGAATTACAAAATGAATAATCCTCAAGGTAAATTATGTAATCTATAAGAAAATAATTAACTTATGGACAGTAAGTTAATTTCTTCTTTAATTGTTTGCATGGTTCACACTTATTGGATATATTTGTTTTTAATCATTTTTTAATATGTTAAAGATATTCCGGATTTATTTTCTATTCAATTTCTTATAGGAGTATATTTTTCCTCATAAGTAATTTAAAGCACTAAAGTTTCAACAGACGTGATCAAGCATTTGATGAATTGTATTAAGCGCCACCTAATAATGCAGTATAAAACTAATAAAACTTAAAGTATATTCTCTTATTCTTCTGTTTCACTTTTTTGCATATCTTCATATAATCATATATATATTTCTTGTAACACTTCTTTCATATACACTTCAATGTAAACAAATTTTCTTAAACTTCTTTATTTTCCTTACAGTTTCGACTGTCCAGCAGTCTTCATCAGAGCTCTAATCTCCTTCTCTGCAAAACCTCACTATACGTATTGCCACTCTGCAAGGCTGTTTTAATAACAGTTATAAGCAAGCATAAGAAATGGTGATCATGTGATGTTTATTGGCTTAAAACCAATTCTGCATAATAGGATATTGGTAGCTATGGTTATTAAAGAATCAAAGACACCTAAATGTATGGGTACTGAACTGAGTTCAGACCTATATGACTATATAAACTGATGGACTTGGATTGAAAATATTAAGGTTTTTTCAATTCAAGACTCGTAGTTTTGTAGTTAAGTATAGATAAAAGGTGGCTGCTGGAGGATTGCATTAGATCCTAAGATATAGATGCAGTGCTCCAAGGCTCCTCACCGACGAAGGCCACAAGCCAGAAACTAGTCTGGGGATATTGGATGAGTAGGCAGTAGATGGGGATTTTATGCACAAGCCTTCTGGCATCCATTGATTACTCTAGCTTGCAGTGTGGCAATACGTATAGTGAGTTTTTGCCTGTTTTAATAACAGTTATAAGCAAGCATAAGAAATGATGATCATTTGATGTTTATTGGCAATTAGTATTTTCTGGTCTATTTTGTTATCTGGATGATGGCACCACAAGTAGGTAATACATACATGCAGAATAGATGCATTAATAAAAAATAGTGAATTGGAGAGATGGAGAACTAGTATGGTGAGTAAAAAGAGTTTAAATATATATAGATGTAAACAGAATATGGGTGTAAATTAATTTATGATAATAGCAAGGAAAATAGGATTTTTAGCAATAAGGGAATATACACATAAATGGAAAAATGTGGGTGATTTAGTCTGCAAATTTTGTAAGAAAGGCATAGAAAATATTAGGCATCTCTTAATTGAATGTAAATGCCTGAAAGCAGAAAGGATACAAATAGCATCTATTAATTGAATGTAAATGCCTGAAAGCGGAAAGGATACAAATAATATTGTGGGAGAAATATAAACATAGTGATTATACGGAAAGTGAGTTCTTGGGTTTTCATGCTGGGTTTGGGAAAAGATAAGGGGGATTTAGATATAAAGGCCATGGAGTTGACAAAGATTATGTTATGGAAATGGGATGGAGCAGGATAGAGAAGAATATAGGAAAAACTTAAGGTGGCTAACAGGTTTCTCTGGGCATAGTGGCTGAGAGATTGATGTCTCCGAAAAAGAAGCCACAGTTCATCGCGTCATGCACCTAACATCTTAATGTGTGTGTATATATATATATGTTGCTATTTGTATGTTATTATTTTGTATTTAATATTTAGTCTGTGCATTGATTGTATTATTGATCATTTATATAAACTATTTTATATTTAGTAGTTAGTTTGTATTTATATAATGATTTGGATTTTAAAGTTTTTAGTATATATAAAGTTTGTTATTTGTATATTGCCATTTGCTTGTATGTTATTTGTTGTTCATTTGCATTTTGTCTATTAAATTGTACTTTTTGATTTACTAATGTTAAGTATGGGTATTTGGGAATTAATTTTTACTAATATTTCTTTGATTGAAGTTAAGTAGATTAAAGTTTTAACTAAATTTTAAAACAGAATAGAATGTTAAAAATGAGAAATTCATTTCCTTAAAAGGTGTAGGGAGTTTAATACTTTTCCAAGCTGATGTGGAATTAATTTTAGAAAAAATACAAAATTATGTAATGATAAAGTTTTAATTTTGTATTTGCAAAGTATAATTTTATAAACATTTTTAGAGCTTTTTTTAAAAATGATTATATAAATTATTTGCAAAGTTTAAGATTAACAGATGATTTGTTAGCAGTAGGAGTTAAACTAAGAGTTGTTAATTATTCAATTTTAAATTTAATAAGTTTAGATTTGGTTTAAGAAATGTGGGAAATTGAAGTGATCATTTTTAAATATATCATTAATTATAATAAAAGATAATTAAAAGATGGTAATAATGGCAATAGAGTGGAATTACTATATCCACCATATTTTGTAATTGAGCCCCCCTTACACACATCATGCATCGTAGTCCACATTTTGTTGATAAGTTTTGATTACAAGAGAATAATTTTGAACTGCAAATGTACAGTATTTTTCAACATACACCCATATATATATAACCCAGATACCTTTTTATATGTGTAATATGTATGTATAAATTAAAATTATAGTTAAAATTTAAAAAAAAATGTAGTTATTAATAATAAATTGAAGTAGCACATTTACAACAGTAGCAACTCCATACAGTAGTGTCACCCAGTGCAAGCCATAGTAATCAATGGATGCTAGAAAGTTTGTGCATTAAAATCCCTATCTTCAGAATAGTTTCTAGCTTATGGCATTCATCAGTGAGGTGCTTTGGATCTGAGATCACTGTACCTAGATCTTAGGATCTAATGCAACCTTCCAGCATCCACTTTTTAAATTAACTGTAAAGCTATGACTCCAATATGAAAACAATAATGTTTTCAATCCAGCTCATTTGCTTGTATAGTCATACAGATTTGAATCCAGTTCAATATCTTCATTTTGGTGTCTTTTTGGTTTTTTAATAACCATGTTCACCATCTTCCCATGGGCAGGAATAGTGATCATGTGAAATTTAGCACATTTACATATATGTTTACTGTGTGTGAGTTCATTCATTCACAAAAAATGGTAGTAAAACATATATTGGATTGCATCTTTATTTTTTTAAAAATAAAATGAATATTGAAGGTCAGTTTTCATCGCAATTAAATATCCTCGGGTTTTTCTTCAATAACTTTTTTCCCTATGGAAAGTTACTAGCAGTCCCATTATAAGCACACAATAGCTTTGCTAATTGATATGATGTTTTTAAATCTATATTAGCTTTAGAATTTATGCAGTCACCCATACTGGCCATTATCCATTAACAATTCTCAGTTAAACTCTTCAAATTTTAAGTTTTCTGACACAATACAAAAATGTTTTACAATTTTTTAATTTTTGCTGTTACTAAATTGGTAACTTATTTTAAACAAGATACTTTTTTAAATTTCCTTAAACTTTATCACACTTTTAGCTTGACACTTAAAAAAACATTTTACTATGCGAAATATTATACCATATCAAAGTAAAGAATAAAATGTATGTGTTTTCAATATAACCTGAAAAAAACATTAATTAGTATGATTGAGTATGCGCTCTGAAAAATAATAGCCGCTACCATATCCTAAAATTTATTAAATTTACGAGATTTATTGTTTTTATTCTTTATTTACATTTTTTCTTAGTTAGCGTACAATTGAAGTAATGTATATTGATAGAATGCATACAATAGCTGATTTAATAATACTTAGTAACAAAACTAAATTTTTTTTGTGTGTGATAAAAATATGAATATAGAAACGTAACCTCCATTGAAAACAGTAACTTAAGATTAGACAATTTTGAACAAAAGCTTGCATCATAGAGACGTTTTAATTAATCCTATTGAGATTAGACAGCTAATTTAATAGTTAATGATACATTATATAAGGACCAGAGTTATTGATTTGCCATTATGAAGAGAGATATTTATAAAATCAATAACAAAAAAAAATTAAGAGAAAATATGTTTGTATGGAAAGCAATTCAGAGAACAATATTAAAAGAAATTTAATTACCATCATGAGAAGAAATGCAAATTTAAAATTTTTTTAATGGATTTAATTATTTTAAATGTTATCAAAACAATTTCTTATCTATTAAGATGTTTGTGAACATTAAACTTTGTAAAGAAGTCTTACCTTTGAGATTTATTTTTAAATTTGCTGGCAGTGTAGTTCAGTGATATGCAACCTTTTTTACATTTGTGACCTCCATATTCAGACTGAAATTTTAGCAACTCATTGTATATTGTTACCATCATATTATAAGCATATAAGGATAGTAATAATAAGTCATTTTATCACTTACCTACATGTGATTTGATAATATCTTGGAAAAAACTGCATATTAATAAAAAATGTGTAATGATACTTGGTTTTTAGATCTGTTGATTTATAGCAATTACAACTTTTTTAGCCTGTTTTAGCAAATGTGTACATTCAAGAATGTAGTACCAAGTATCAACATTAGGAGGATGCTAGCATGAAGAACAAAACTCGGAGAGTGAACAAGGGAAATGAGAGCAATATAAGCAAAGTGCCGTTGTGATGTGCTGTTTATACAAAGCGGATTGGAATATAAAGAAGTGTTTAAACACAAAGTGGTCATACACACAATAATGAGTTGAACTAATTTTCATTTTAGTAGTGTTTAGGTTTTTGTTTTTTCAATTAAACATTTATTAGCCAACATGAGAACTTCTGAAAATTTTCATGACCCCCAAAATTTTTCTACGACCACTTGAGGGGTTATGACCACAAGTTGTGCACTGCTGGTGTAGTTGATAATATTTCTAGATTTTTTAAAAAAATTTTTTAAAGATTTTATTAATTTTGACAAGTATATAGTTTGGTCTTTTTTTTAAACCTTTTAACAATATTCGTATATTTAAGATGCTAGATAAATGGTATGGGCTAATTCAAATATTGGAAATATGTATCAATCTGTAAACGTATTAGTATTATCAAATAACAATTCTTTGCGTTTTGGAAAAGTTAGGATTACAAGGATTGCTTATGTTATTAGATTTTATGGAATTTATTTATAATACAATTTTTATAAAATCAAAGAAGGTTGACTAATAAGTCATATTATTTCTCTTTTAATTTGTTCACTATTTAATTATTTAGAAGCAATGATTATTGATGACTTTACTTGTTAATTATAATGGTAACTGTTTATTTGATTAGTTGGTAGAGCATCTGATTTGGTATGGGGAGGTCCCAGGATTCTGCTGCTGGCAGTTCTGGTCCTCAAACTGCTTATGAACTCCCGAGTAATAAAGCTATATGCCGGTTTTTAATTTTATTTTAGAAGAGGTTTGATTTTGTTGAATTAAATTTCTTTAATTTATTACTGAAGAGTCTATATTATCCATAGTATTTGGTTCTAATCCTCCCCCTCCCCCTTCCTGGATAAATGAATGTATAAATAAAAGAGAACATTATAATGAATGTAATACACATAGTAAAAGAAAATTCAAGCTATTATATATATATAGTTAAAACATTTTAACACACATTTATATATATAGAGAGAGAAAATATTGTATGTAATACACTTATAAAATATTTCAGTTTAAAGCAAAAATAATTAATAACAAACAGTAGATTAAAAATAATATCAAATAACTTTTTTGTTATTTTGCTTAGAAAATTCTAATTTTTATTATATTTTATACAACGGAACTATGACCTAACCTGTATCAATATACATGACTCCAATTAAATATTATCCCCAAAAAATGTAAACTAACAAAAATGTAAATAACAAAAAAATGATTGAAATTAATAAATTCAGTTTATTTTCTAACATGTGACGAGCCATTTTTTAGTCTCCGAGGGCTGTGTTTATATATATATATAAAAAATAATTTGTAAATAAATTTTACAATATGCCATCATCCATTTTTCCATCCTGGAACGCCATACATGATCATGTTTATTCATAAAATTTATTTGGTTTATATTGAAAGCATATGCATTTTCTTCTTTCACTATTCTCTCTGAATTTGATGTGCAGTATTTTACATAATGTAAAGGCTTTTTAAGTGTAATGTTAAAAGTCTTACAAAATTTAAAAAGGAACTATATTGACTTAAAAGCATTAAAATAATTTGATTGTGGTTTCTTGATAACTAGACTACTATTATGTTTCTATGGGAGGAAAAAACTTATTGAAAAAAAATGCCCAGAGCATATTTAATTGCAATGAATGTCAGATATTTCACTGTATTTTATCAAAAAAATAAGGTACAGTAATTTTAAGGCCGTATATAATTTGCTTATACTGGGTGTTTTTTATATATGTAATTAGAGGGATTTGAACTCACGATTTTTCAGTCTGTTAAGGGTTTTGAGCATTTCATCATTGGTTTTTCAAAGAAATGGATGGTTGAATAGTTGGAAGGGTGAGAAGATTGAAGCCTGTTCATTAAAGTTCGTGAAATTGCCACCTTAATATAAACGAGCAATGATTGTGTAGTGTAGGAGATTATGATTGCCAACTGATGAGTGCTTGTTTTGCATGTAATGCATATATATGTATATAGATATCATCCATCTTTTTGGCATGTGTGTGGTCATGTGTATTAGTTGCTTGAGATGGAATGGAGGTTGGGACTAAAAATCTTAAGTTCAAACATAAGGTACAGTTAGTTTTTTTTTGTATTCTTAGTTTTCAGTGAATGAATAAGTGAACACATTCAGTAAAATGTATGTAAATTGATCCCTTCAATTAATTTTTAATAATTCTATTGCATATGCATACAACACACATATAAAAGCATCCATGTTACATACGTGAGCCTGTTTAAAAGTAATGCACATTTGCAGTTCGATAGTCAATATATATTTTCTTGTAATCAAAGTTTATTAGCAAAATGTGAGCTATTATATGAGATGTACTATACGTCCGAGGGTGACTTAGAACAAAATATGGAAGATATCACAACTCCATTATTCTTCTAAACATTTAAAAATAATTGATAAAAAAATATATTATTATTAAAGCTTAAAGGTTTTTTAGAGAGATTTTTTTCAAAAGAAATCGATAGAAGTTATGTGAAATTTCAACATACTTACATTTTAATTAAATTCCTTTAACATAACTAAAGCAATTTTCAAAAGAATCGAAGAGAGTCTTTTTTTAATTGTTCTACAAATAAATAAAAAAATACTAATAGTAGTTTTTAATTAATAATTATCATCGGGAGTTTGTGGGTTTTTAGTTTGTGTTTGTTTTTGATATTCTTGATATAAATTTGCACAAATTCCTCTTGCTTGGATCTGATAGAAATTGATGATTATAAAATGTGAAAGTTATAATGTCTAAATGTTAATATAATAAACATTTTAAATTTTTCCACTACTTTCTAATTTTTACATTTTTTATTGATATATTTTTTCAAGTGGTTAAATGAATCTGTGAATAGCGGTAACATGAATATGGCAGCTTTATAGTAAAGAAGCTTTAAAGAAAATGCACAATCATTTAGTTGAAAGTAAGAAATTGAGATTTATAATTAGACCTAATAGTAGTCTATTATTAATAAAAAGGAATTTTTATTATAAAAATTAAATATATTCAAAATCAACAAAACTTTATATGATTCTCAGGGTTTAGTTCTAAAAATATCGCTTTGTTCAAAGCAGAGAATCTTATAATGATTATCTTAGTATAGATTATTCAAATAAATTAAGGTTATTCTGTTTAACAAAAATCATAAGTGATAAGAATATTTTGGAAGAATAAGAAATGGTGTGATTTTATTTCTTTGCTCTTTAAAGTCTTTGCTGTCTATCCCAGAGGATATCTCAAAATACCAGCCGGATCGCATCGATAATAAGCCAACAACAATAACACATTTAAATTTAACGAGTTTACTTACTCATAATAAATAGATATATATAACTGAATGAAAACTAAACAATCTTTTGAGAAAATAGATTACATTTATAGAACATCCCCAATAATGTGTCATAATTCTATACATGCATGCTTAAACAGTATGCATCTCTATGTCCAATTTTTGCAGAGCTTCTTGCATGCACACATAGTTAAGTAGATAATCTGCCGTTTTATATTAGTGTGACTTCTGAATAATCTACATACATTAGCATGTATTAAGAAAGTCCAGCATGCTATCAGATATATACATTTTCTAGACTGAAGCTTAGTGAGCAATAATTTATTCACGTATGTGCAGTGGTAATTGCAATAAATAAAATCTTTATTTACAACCATCTGAATATACATGTATACATATATACGCACACATTGCATTATTTTATTACAACCGTTCAATCTCACCTTATAAATTTTTTTAGTAAAAATGCAGTAATAATAAAATAGCACGAAGAAAGAGGGTAACTCTGTGTAAATTATTATATAATGTTGAAGTGAACATTGGTAGGAATACTATTCCTTGTTTTTGTAAGAAAGTATAAATAGATAACCATAAGCTCGAGATTCAATGAAAAGGTTAAAGTTCGTAAAAGTAGAGGAAATAGAATATTTTCTTTCAGTATTACAAGAGACATAACAGCCAGAAAATTATGTATGAACAAGTGAAAATTATTTTCTTTGAAAAGAAGAAAAGAATTAACGAACCTCTTCTGAATTCTAAAGCTATTAATTCATGAAAAACTTTTTAATATTAAAAGTGTTTGGAATGTTAGTTTGAATTGTGGGTAAATTGTTATAAGTTATGTATTAAATCTAATAATGCTAAAAGCTAGAAAGGTTTATAAATGTAAATACATGACAGCAGTCAACACTTAAACCCTATCATTAACAATCAACAATCACAATTTGTTGTCATGGTAACATTTTTTTAAACAATAAATATGGAAACCTACCTTTATCTATGGTCTAAAATTCTTATAGTGTCCATATAAGTATATTAGACCATAGATAAAGATGGATTTCCACCTTTATTATTTGGAAGAGGTTCCCTTGACAACAGATTGAGATTGTTGACAAGGTTATTGTTAAAGTGTTGGCTGCTTTCATGTTTTTAAAATTGTGTATTGTTTTATGTTAATTTTATACTTGAGAAATTTGCCTCAGCCGGAAACTATTTTTAATGAATTTTGATTTAATTGTATTGGTATCTTAATTTTGAATAGGTGTAATTAGGATTGTATATTGCTTCGATGTCGTGAGGATATTTAAAATATCAGTCAGTCAGCATAGATGTTTTCTAAATAAATCTAAGTAAAAAGTTAATTATAGCAAATAAATTTATTTAATAACAAATCAGAAAAGAATATCTAGTAGAAAAATGATGAAAGAATTCAGTAGAAAGTCTATAAATAAAGTCTTGTGTGTCATTTTCTACACAAGGATCTATATTGAAGAACATCCTTTCCATTTCCATTTGGAGATAACTGCACTATACATATATGTTAAGAACATAAATCCATTATAACTATAACATTATTATGCGGAGTATCAGCTGCCACTTTAATAGGCGAATCATACTCGCACTTATTTTTCTTCACAGTTCATTATTAACTCTTTCCATTATTTATACACATTGGCTTTTGTTAACACTAATTAGCTCTTCATTAACTTTTCTTAGCATGCACATAAATCCAAGCAGAGTTTTTTATACAATTATGATTAATTGTTCATTATTTGCATAATTTACATTTAAATGTATGAATGACATATACAGATTTTCTACCATACTCTATTACAATATAAAGAGACAATTTATTCATGAACTATCTGCACTTATTTACATAGTAAAAATATATTTATTTTTTTACATTCATGTATATATTATGCACGCACAGACAGTCCAATTATATACCTATTTTGTGTGTTCATTTAATCAGAAACTTTAGTGAATAAATGTTAATTCATTCTTTTTCCCCTATTAAAATCTATTTTTAAAAATGTAAAGTGTTACAAAGTTCATGTCAACTGATTTTGGGATAACAACCATCCTACTCAACATTTTTATTTAAATATTTTCGTCGGGGGGGGGGGGGATAAAAAATCAAATTACAATTATTGTGCTCATATTATTTAGTCTTATTCATTTTTACAAGGTTTTTTTTATATGTTTTAAAATGTGTGTGTTGAGTGTAAAATGGAAAACATTATTCAAATAAATTCTGATAATAATATTGTGAAATAATAAAATTTGGTAATCAAGAAAATTTATATAATTCTTCCCATTGTCTATAATTTTTCTGGGGTTTTTTTTTTTTTTGGAGGGGGGAGGCATTCTAAAATTACAGGTGATTTACAATAGAGATAGGATAGTAAGTGTGTTATTAAATTATTTTTATGTTTCAACAACAATATACTTTATTGAGCCATAAGTTGGTTTCATGAGTTACAGAGATTTTGCTGGGATTATATTGGCATGACAGGTCAAACAAATGCGATGATAATTAGAAATGTTTACAACATTATTCAAATAGGTTTAAAGTGATTGGGTACTGGGTACATTTTGTTACATAGATGATTACAGTACAACTTAGAGTAGAAAAAGATTACATAGGATTATTTTACATAGTATAGCTATTTACATTGGTAATTACACACAATTTTTATTAATGATAGTTTTGGTAACTTATATTATAAACATCAACGAAAGAAAAATTGACATGATATAGGTTATGAGAGATTATGGATTTGAGTTGTATGAGAATTTTGAATGCCTTGAGGAAGAAAGGAGAGAATGGGGGATAAAGTTTATATATTTGGAATGAAAGTTTATTTGTCTTGACTTTGGCTCATAGTTTGGAAGGCTTTCTTCGGTGCTATAACCATTGTGACTGGTGGATTAGACTTTCTTGTGTACTGTATTGTTAAGATGGTATGTTGGGGAAGGTAATCTTTGTCGGGAATTTTAGTACACTATAATGGATAAAGTGGGTTATGACAGTGATATGGTTTGTCGCATGCCTGTTCTAGAGTGGTGGATAATGATTGTGCTGGTTTATAGGTTAAACTGCTCTTTAAGGAATGACCAGGTGGCTGCAAAAATGTCCTGCAGGGGGAGAGGTTATGTTGTCTCATATTTTTAACTATAGTAATTTGTTGTTAAATGTGGATGGTTGCCTCCTGATGTTATTTTTAAATTAGAAAAATAGCTCATTTATGATGGTTCAAGAATTTAAAAGTACTATTATTTGTATTGGGCAAACTTAATACAACAAATTACATAATTTTTTGTCTCAAGTATTAAGCATTTAAATGTCAATTTTTGTATTTTGTGTTATTTTCATTTTGCTATTATTTTTATCTTATTAATATACATCAATATGTTGCTTTATTATTAATTATATTCCAAACTATAGTTTCATTTCTTCTATCAGCCTTTCTTTTGCCTATCAGTTAATGATAAAAGAAATTTGTATACCTTTTTTTTTTCTTGCCATGTTTTTACATTATCCTTTGTTGTTTTCCTTTTTAGCTCCTATTTGGAGACTAAAATTATATTGTTTATTCAAATTGTGAATATATTGATTTCTCTTTGCTCACTCAAATAAATTTTGAAGCAAATTTATTGTCTTAAAATTCAGAACATTTAACGACAAAATTAAACATATGCTTAAACCTGGACTCATTTTTATTTGGTCTAAACTTGATTCGAAATCAAAGAGGAAAGGCAGTTAACTTTTGGTGGATTATAATTGGAAAATAAAATACCAACCAATAATAATTATCTTCAAATGATAAGTTGTCACATTAATAATAAAAATAGTGAGAAAATAAATTATAGTACCGTTTTAGTGTATGATCTACCAATCAAATGAAACCCTTTAATACATATTAAATGACCAAAGAACAAACTAATTGATAAGAAATGAAATATGTGGACTTTAAAAACAATTAATTTAACAATACCACTAAACATCACACGATCACCATTCTTGCATCCATTAATTACTCTGGTTTGCACTGAGTGGCGCTACTGTTTATGGATAGTTTAGTAAATAAAATATACATAGTTTGAAAATAATTTACTTAGCCAAAAACTAATGTTTAATTAATATATTTGCTACACAGTTTGTTATTATTATATTAATAAAAAAAAAAAATTTAAGTCATATAAATTTATATTTTTAGGCATACTGATGAAATTACAAAAAGCAATTACTATATAGTAATTGTGTTAAATGTAAGGGCTGTAAACTGATTCGCGCTTTACCAAATAAGAACTTATTCCTGACAAAAACTATTAAATGAAAGCAATCTATAACAAATAAAATGCAAGTTTTAAATAAAAATAAATATTTTATATTTAACCAAGAAAGAACTAATCCTTTAAAAATTTCTGTTGTCTGCAATTCAATTTTAAAATTTATGTATTAAAATTCGCAATTTATAAATACATTTTTTTTTTACATTTAAAATGAATTTAAATCTTATTTTACAATACTGTAGTAGTATTTACTATGGCTGTAAACCTCAAGAGTGTGCGCGTGAAAATGCGAAGGTAGGGACCTCTACAGGTCTTAACCACAAGCGTATGCTTTGGAAGAAAAGATGGGAACCTTCTTTACCTCAACCTACTTTCTATATGAATAGGTGAAGCTGAAGCGGTTAGATCTGAGAGTGCACACTCTTGAGGTTTACAGCCTTAGTATTTACGTAATCAATGTGCATTTAAATAAATTTATAAATACTGTAATATCTACATTTATCTTGGGTTTATTATATTCTATGTTATGTTATCTTTATGGCTGTATATAATATATTTATATGTTATGAAAATTGCAACTTAAACTAAATGAGGGGAAATGGGGAAGGGGGATGAATCCCTTATGGCATCTTATGGGGTTGAACAAGTCTTATGCAGCAAGTGTTTTTACTATCATTCAAGAAGGCAACAAAGAGATCTTGATTAATATTTTGTTCAAAAATTATTTTCAAAGTCTATATATTTTACTTCTTGCTGATCAATTTTTTTTGGATTGGGGGCGAGGCATTGGCTTGTACTATGTGGCTCCATCTGATGGGTATATTGCACATTAATCCAGTAAGGATTGCATTAAGTTTATATTTAAAAACTTAAGAAAGAAAATACTATCATTAATAATAAATCCTCATAATTTAAATATACTTATTCAATTTACACTATCGTGAAATTCCAGGCTTCCCTGTTTATATTACTTCTCATCTTTGCTGTGTTTTTTTTTTTTTACTCCTTCAATTTTTTCTTTTAGCTTATATTTTTCTCACTGAAATTTCGTTACTTACTATCTTGCAAGCTTAATGAATATTATTTTTATTCTCACTTGATTAAATTTTGTTTACAGTTGATTTTATTATTCTAACATTTTCTACCTAAAATTTATTGTTTAATTGCACTAATTGTTAAATATTATAATTTGTGCCTTTATTTTAGCATTTATAGAATTTAAAAATTATTTTCATGTGATAAAATGTATTAAATGTTCATATATTGTTAATTATTTTAGTGTCTTGAATGCATTTCGACATTATAATTGTAATAGTAATAACACTAAAAAAAAAAATCAATAGCAAAAAAAAAAAGACCTGTATACTTCAAACTGTCAAATTTTTGTCTTAAAAAATTGTCCATAATGTTGCCTTCTTTATAAAATTCAAAATAATCAGTCTTAAACAACATTGAAATAAACAACTAAAAATAAACAAAATAAATAAAAGAGGAAATATCTTGATAAGGTTCTGACAAGGAACGAAAGCCTGGTTTGATGTATTAAATACATTTTTGTAAATTTTTAGTTATATTATTTCAATTTTGTTTAACATTATTTTAAATATTTATGTACGTATAATCTGTTTATAAAATGTGTGCGCATTTTTAAACTGTTTATTTAGTCATCAAAATTTGTTGTCCAATTATTCAGTATGATGTTGGTCATTTTTTTACTTTTTATTTAATGAAAACGTTAAAAGGAATTTTAAAAATTGGAATGTGAGTGCACATATGCATGTTGTTAGTATAGCATTAAAAAACAATTTTTTTTTTAGCTTTGCCACGAAATAAAAAAAAAATTAGTTTTATTAATTCTCAGATTTTACCGAGTTAAAAAAAAAAAATCAAGTGGAAATTCTTTTTTTTATCAAATTTTAGAAATTTAATATCCAGCAATTATTCATCAATATGATCAGTTTAATAAAAAATCTGAACGAATGTTTTCATTCACATAAATGCAGTAAAAAAAATCCATTAAATTATAAAAAATATTTTTCTTCAACATTCATGGTAAATATTTAGCTCATGTATTTTTAAAAGTGAGTGCTGCATGCTTTTTGTTTGGTCATGTGATATTAAGAATGCTGTGATAAGAGAAGAAAATTTATTTTTTATTTTTTAGTGCACCCCCCCCTCCACTTTTTAATACATTTATGGGAATATAAATCTATCTTTAATTTTTAATATCTTTTATTTTCTACATTTTAGTTGCAGATATTAAGCGTTGATAAAATTTATACTGGAAGGAAATATCGTAAATAATAATGAATTCCGTATAAGACTAAAAATTCAATTTTTTTATTTTTTTACAAAATTGTTTGCAAATTTCATATACATATGCATGAAAATTTCAACTTGATTAGAAAATGGAAATTGGAATGAGGATGAAAGTTGAATTACAAGATTTCATTAGACAGGCAGACAATCAGACAAAAAACAAGAATAAAATAATCTAATATAAATAGAAGGATTTGAAGATTTTCAGTCTATATTTATTCTCCTCTCCATTTCAAACAACTGATACACTTGACCACACATATGGAAATGATAAATGACATGTATTTCGTGCAGAACCAGCACTAATCAGTTAGGCCAGATCATAATCTCCCACAGTTATATAGTTAGTGCTCAGCTTATATTAAGATACAATTCATTAAACTTTAATGGAAAGGCTTTTTAATCTTCTCACCCTTCCATCAAATGAACCGTCCATTTTATTGAAAAAAAAACAATGTTGTAATGCTCAAAGCCCTTGGTGGATTTGATATTATAGTATTATCCATGTTGGAAAGATGAGAATATTGAGATCTGTCCATTAAAGTTTGAGGAATTGCTATCTTATATAAGCCGAGTACTGATTGTATGTATGTGTGGAAGATTGTGATCTAGCCCAACTGATGAGTGCTGGTTCTGCGCAAAATACATATATTGGGGATTATGTATCTTTTTTAGGGTCTGGTCATATGTATCAGTTTGAAATGGTTTGGAGCATGAATATAAACTGAAAATCCTAAGTTTAAATCTCTCTATTTACTATAATAAACATTCACTAACTGAATGAATAAGTTAATTAATCTATTATTGTAAACCGCTGAAAGTCTGTAATTATTAAGAAGGAAATATATTTCCAATAAGAACTGTTTCTTAATTATTGTAAATTTCGGTGCACGCACCCACCAGTAAATTTAAAAAGCTTAAATGAATCACTTAAGTTTAGAGTGTATCTATATATACACCAATTCATACTGCTCATGCTTCCATCAGGCTTGAATCTATTATGTGCCTGAAGTTATAATCAACTGTTGAATTGTATAAATTTAGTTAACCTATCACAGGAAAATGACAGTCTTATATGTCTAATCACAGATGGTTAAGGTTATATAATTCACTTAAGCTTTTCAAACTGTTACTGCTGGGTGAGTGTATAAAAATTTATAATATTTAAGAAACAGCTTTTATTGGAGATTTATTTCCTTCTTAATAATTATAGATTTTCGGCGCTTTATAATAATAGATTTATATTTACAAATAATATCTATTCACAGATGGTTAAAAATAAGACTGTCTTTCTCCTGTGATAAGTTAACTAAATTTATACAATTCAATAGTAGATTATAACTTCACGTAATAGACTCAAGCATGATATAAGCATGGTCAGTAAGAGTTGGTGTATATATAGATTCACTCTAAGCTTAAGAGATTCACTTATAAGGTTTTCAAACTTACCAGCAGATGAGTGCACGGAAATTTATAATATTTAAGAAGCAGCATTTATGGAATATTTACTTTCTCCTTAAGAATAAGTTAAATGGAAGCATATTAAAAAAAAAGTACTTTTTGTCTCCTACATCTGCTTTTAATTGTGTCATTATATTGCTATGAGGTTTCCTCTTTTCTTTTTGCTTGATCCATTAGATCTTGCAGAATTCTTGAATGAATTATCCATCTAATTTAATCTTTATATCTTCAGAAGTTAAAAATTAAAAAATTTACAGTTTATTCCAAATCATTTAGCCTTTTAAACAAGTTTAAAAAAAGGAATTAATAAATAGTGGACCATATTGTTTATTGAACTTATAATGTTCTTGTATGCAACTAATAATTAAATAAAATATATATAAAAAATTGAACTTATTAACGATTTTTCTTAAAAAGAACTTAGAATAGTCTTTCAAGTTATAATGCTATTTGTTAGCTTTGTAGTATAAGGTCTTAAAAATCACTGTACATATTCTTAATAAATACCCAAACTAAAAACAAAAAATTTCCAATATTTAGTCTTGAAAGGTTAAAAAAAAATCAGAAAATATCTACAATAATATAGAATAGGGGTGGCCAAGACATCGACCACAAGGTCTCGAAGTCGACCGCGAAGCTGATGTGAACATTGAAAAATTATAGTGATAAATTCAAAGCTGATTTGAATATAAAAAATAATAAAAGATTAAAAAAATTAAAAATTATTCTTGTTTAAAAATAGTTAAATTTAAAATAATACCTGTTGTTATTGTCAATCTCAAAAATAAACACAGTTTGGAAGAAGCTGAAAAGAATTAAATACAATTCTAAAATAATAATTTTCTTTTTTTTCTCTATACTTTCTTGAATTTTTTTTTAAAATTCAGGATCAGCTCTAGAAAATAATTATTATAGATAATTTAATAATTGTAATTTAATATTTTATAAAGCGACATGGACAAATTGTAATACTAGAGGGAGCTGACGTAATTTAATAGTAATCATAGTAAAATGTCTTTGACAGTTCGTAGCTTAAAGAAAAAAATTCATCAGTTCGTAAGTATCTTCTAAAAACATCACCAATATTTGTGAATATCTAAAAAGCCCTTATTTAAAAAAAAAACACCAATTCATAAGTACATTCTAAAAAAAACAGGACTTCGAACTGTTTTTTTTCTGTTTCGGTTTTTGTTCTGCCAGGAAAAATAACATTTATTTTTCTGGTTTCCGGTTCGAAGCCCAGAAAAAACATAGTCACCCTCAAGTACACTTTCACCAAAAAAGTCACCCCAACATCTAAAAGTTTGGCAACCCCTGATATAGAAAGATCTACATATGTATACCATATGTTTCAGTGAATACATGACTGAATCTCTCTCCAAGATTCCCACAGTGTTATCATGTTTACATAGCAACATAGTTTAGCCATTTACCACAAAAAATTTTAAGGCTCTTCTGGATCCCAAATCATGACATGAAATGTGAGTGTTTCATATCTTCATCGACCATCTTCAGGACTCTTTCTGCCAACACGAATTTTGCCATGGTTTATTGCCACACACAGTTTGAATCATTTCAAATGTTTCAGTTAATGTTACAAGTGATTCGTTTAATGGTGATATTAGTTAAGCTACATTCAGATCGCTAAGATAGAAATCAAACCAAAATTTATTTTGTGTCCATATTTTTATTGTTGATATTGATAATCTAGGAAGAAATAATTCGTTTGTTGAGTAAATGTTAAAAAATTTCATGAAGACAAAGGTCATCAAAAACAATTATTTTTAAAATGATGAACTTTTAAGTCAAGATGTCACGGACATTTAGTAATTCTTTATGGAATAAAGGCTTTAGAGAGTAATCTGAGCTAAACATCAAATATAGTAATGCAAACTAAATTTTAAACTAATGTAAAAACAAAATATTTGCAATACAAATAGTGATGATGTATGTGGAGCAAAGAAGAAAATTAAAATTTATAATTGTAAGAACGCAGTTTAAATTAACAATATAAACATATTTCTGCCAAAATCTGTGGGAAAACCTTTTTTAGATATTAGTGTATAAATAAGGCAGCCCAATGGTCAAAGAAGAGAAAGTGGCCTATGTTAACATTGATGTTGTATTCAAAAGTCATTTGAATACATGAAGATAAATAGCCAATTAAAATAAATGGTTTTTGAAAGGTATGGCTATGGAGGTAAGAATTTGAAGGCACAAAATATAATCAGTCAGTTATACAGCGATAAATCAATTAAAATGTCACATGACTCCAGCTTCGCTGTTTTGGATATATACTTTTTTCCACTATCTTTATGCCACCTATTGTAAGCACTATCATCTGGGATTACTACTTACTGAAGCTTCCAATAGGTGGCATAAAGGAGGTAAAAGAAAATTATACAGTGAACACATCTGTTGATATTGCAATAATCCCTAAAGTCAATACAGGTTTTGAGGAGGTAAGAGAAATCTGTGGATCTCATTAATAATAGTGGATTATATAAAAAGGGTGACAAGTTTGTCCAAAATTAGTAGCAGGAATTCTTGTGATGATGCAGTGAATTTATATGCTAGCAAATCTATTTCTTTTACTCCCGTTTTGTCACTTAGTGTAGGCTTGAGTAATCAGTAGATGATAGATGGTAGAGATTGATAAATTCCTATTCAGTGCTAGTTTCTAGCTTATGGCATTCATCAGTAAGAGTTTTGAGATCTGGATCCAGGATTCTTTGGCAATAATGCATGTTTTCTCCAGCTTGTGATTTTTTGCTGGTTCAGTGGCTAATGTTAATATAAGTTATCAAAAAAGGAATGAAGACAAAGGTTTATAATCTGTCGAGGGATTAAGAGAAGCTGCAATTTATTACAATTAAATCATATGATGTAAAATAAAATATTTTTATATAACAGCAATAATTGTATATATATATAATAACAATAATGATATATAAAAGCTCTTTTCAGCAAGTATTGATTATTGCCCTTTTCAATGTGTTGGAACTATTTTATAATCTCAAATCTACATTGCATATGTAGTGACATCTACTTCTTATACAAAATTAACTACAATCTATTATAACAACAATACAGTACATACAAGGAAGAGAAGAAAAAAAAACCCCTGTATAAATGTATACTATATAATTTTCCATCCATTTATCATTAGCCAATTATTAAGTTCAGTTAATTGATGTTTTATATATATCCATACAATTATTTTGTAATTAATATAATTAGTTTTATATATCTTCATTCTGTTAGATTCTTTAATACGGTTTAACGGTTTTGTTTTTTTACACAATCTGTTTTATGTTCGTATTTTAAATAATGAATATATAAGGCAGATTTCATTCATAACATGGATATATCAACTTAGATAATTAACAGCATGGAGTCTACAATTGAAATAAGTTTTAAATAATGTTAGAGATTTTTTTAAAAAAAATATTTTTATGTAAACAGCAGACTAAAAATTAAAAAAATAAAGTAATCTGACTAAAAAAGGCTCAAATGCTTTTATGAAATGATACAATATGTTTTTTAGTTAGATTATTTTGTTATTTTTCTACTTTTTAGTCAGTTGTTTACATGTTATTTTTTTAACTTTTTAGTTATATTTACATACTACTTTAAAAAATGGTTAAAACTCTAAAAAAAAAAAAAAAAGTAACAAAAATTATAATTTAATAATAAGACCTGAAAATAAAAAATACGCCCTCTAACAAACAAATTCTATGTTTAAATATCATGTGATTGTCTACTATATAAAAATATTTATGTATTAGCTTTATAATTAAGTATGAGTTAAATCAATATTAATAAAATTTTATTTTATAAATGTAATATTTCTGTTGGCTCAATTGTTAACGAGTTTTCTTGGGAAGCAGAAGGATATGAGTTCAAGTGCTAAACTTGAAGGATTTTTTTCATTGTTAAAAATTCAAAAATGTGGACATACAGACAGAAACACACACACACACACACAGAGAGAGAGAGAGAGCAAATTAATATAAAAGCATTTAAAATGGTCAGATATACAAAATCTGTTATTAAGGAATTCAACTAATTTCAGTATATGTAGATTTCAAGAACTAATAAAATAAGGATGGAGGAAAGATATTCTTAATCTTGGAGTAATAGAAAAATTTCTTTGATACTCATTCATTTTTAATATTTTCAAAAACAATAATATGTTTGATGTTTTGAAATAATTATTGGAAAGAATTTAACAAATTATTTGATTATTTAAACTTTAAATCTTACTATTAAATCTATTGTCGATATGAATCTTAAATTTAACGTAGCTCAAAAACAGATTGACCAAACAGGTAATAGAATACTGTGATGAAATATGAACAGAGAAGATGTTAAACAAATGCAAATTAATCTGAGAGTTATTCTTAATTTTTTACATATTTTAAATGTTATAAACAATTCACAAAATGTTAATCCGATGTTCAGAAAAAAAAATGGTTTTGCTATGACTATACTAATCAATTTTTGATTCATAAAATATATCTTTGTATCAAACACTGGTGATTTAATCTATATTTCATCTTATAGTGCTTTTAACTTCTTGCGTAGAAAATGTTTTTTTGTAAATACTTTAATATTTATTTAATTGTAATCTGCTTTTAACTTCTTGCATAGAAAATGTTTTTTTGTAAATACTTTGATATTTATTTAATTGTAATCTATTCTCAAAGACATCTTTCCCGTGAAATAAATTGATATTGCACTTTTTGAAAAGGTCTTCGAAGTATTCTATATAAAGTAACGGTGAATATATCTAAAATTCCCCATAAAGTACTTTTTTAAAAAAATTGTTATTTTTCATTGATTCACACATTCAATCCAATGGAGATATGGTAGATTATTTATTATGTTCTTAAGCTTAAGAACATACTAAATAATCTAGCTAATATATTTTCAGGCTATCACATAATTGAAATTTTTCCAGTTGTCCCTAGATTATATCAGTAGAGGGAAAAGTCTTGTCTCAGCAATTCTACATCCAAACAATTTAGATATGATTTTATCACTTGATTAAATATTCCTTCTTTTAATTTGTTAAAGGCAGTTAGTATACCATGGACTCTGGGCTGTATTTCAACAAACAAGACCACTACTGTTTAAAAAACACACATTTTAAAAATTGATTCACCTTTTTAAATTGAGAAGCATACAAAAAAAAATGCTGACAATTGTTTCCCCTCGGTATGTATTATGAATATTAATTAATAAACAAATTTTTATCAAAACATAAGAACTATCCGACAGATCATTATTTGAATTTGCAAGATTAACACAATCATCGGCATACTATAAATTTAGGAGCCAAAAGGCTGAAGTTTTTGATTTTTAATCAATTCAAATTAAAAATTTCATTATCCTTCATATATCTCAATTTCTGTTTCATGAAATTACTGTTTTAAAGACCATTATCATATAAACGAAAAACAAAATTGAAAATAGTATACATTCTTGCTTAGCGCCATTTCCATCTCAAATTCTTCAGATTTTTTTACCACTAATAAGAATGTTTCCATGTAGGCACTGTATAATATGGATAAACTCTCTTGAGCAAATCATTGTTTTTAAATAGTGGCGCAAACCTCAAACAAATCAATAAGATAAATGTTTATATTATATCTTTATTCACAATATTTTTTATATTATTATATACATGGCAATCAATACATATTTTTAGTGTTTTTTGATTTTTTTTAAGTACATTATGACTTTGACAGTCATCTGGGATTGGAAGGAACCTATTAAATAACTCCTTTGAAAACCTTTTAGCTATAAAAGGTAAGTGATGTTCCATGATATTACTGTAGTCTTTTTTATTCTTTTTATTTTTATAAATCGGTTTTACTAGAAATGTTCTTAAAATCTGGTGCTATAATTTCATGGATCCATATATTTTTACCAAAAATTCCATAGTTTCCAACAATTATCACTATATTCTAAAACTTTCTGAATCTTTAAACCCAATGTCCATTTTTAAGATTACAAAGAGCAATTTTAATTTCATCAAGCTGGATATCTATTCAAATTTAACTAAGTTGGATAAATGGATAAATATTAAGAGCAGTCTTCTGAGATCATGTATTGCTATTGAAAAGTTGATTGAAATACTCCCATCATCTCTTTGAAATATTATTATCATTTAAAAATGCCATTCAGTGATTTAATAGTAGAATTGCAATATTTCTCAGGTTCAAAGTAACCATGATTGTGAAATATCTCTATTTCCTTTGTAGCTTTAATTCACCTCTCATTTTTAAAGACTTCTTGTCAGTTGTTGAATTTTGGTCGTCCAAGTTTTATATTTCTTATGAATGTCCACATTCGTTTTGTTGGTCAGCTAGCAGAGAATGTTATGTTTTCTTTTAATCAGATCACCAATAATGAATAATTGTTAATGAAATAGAACTTTTTTTAGCAAATGCAAAAGTAGACTTTTCATATCCATTCTGAACTTTTTAAAAGAATTCCATGTTTCAGTATCATAACCAGATGGAAAAACAGATTAGAAATTTTAGTTTGAATACTTCTTGAAACTTAGATGAAATAGCATCTGCTTCTAAGAATGAAGATTAAAATTTTTAACAGGAGTTTGAAATAGGATCTATTTTTTAATGTTACTACTGTAACATATTCATTTATGACTTAATCATTTGTCTGCTTCTTGACTCCTAATTATAACATCCATATGATCTATTTGAACTAAAGGTTTGAGATGGTGGCATATTAGTTGTATTTATCTAACATTAAATCATGAAAGTCTTTAGAAAAATGTTAAACTTTATTTAAATTTTCTCATTACATTCATCTGTTTGTGTGTATATTAATCCATATATATATTTCTTATAATAACTTCTTTCATATATACTTCAATGCAAACAAATTTTCTTAAAAAATTTCTTTATTTTCCTTAGTTTCGATTGTCCAGCAGTCTTCATCAGACTTTCATCAAAATATATTTCTTATAATAACTTCTTTCATATACACTTCAATGCAAACAAATTTTCTTAAAAAATTTATTTTCCTTAGTTTCGATTGTCCAGCAGTCTTCATCAGAGCTTTCATCAGGAGGTTTGATGAAAGTCTGATGAAGACTGCTGGACAATCGAAACTAAGGAAAATAAAGAAATTTTTTAAGAAAATTTGTTTGCATTGAAGTATATATGAAAGAAGTTATTATAAGAAATATATATACAAAGATATGCAAAGAAAGTAAAAGAGAAGAATAAGAGTATATATTAATCCATGTACTATTACTAAAAGTTGAATGTAATTGGAAAATTTAAATAAAGGTTAAAGTTTTTCTAAAGGCATTTATGATTTAATGTTATATGATAGTCTAAAATATAAATACATCCTTAAGATCTGTTGTTTTAAATCAGGGTTTATCAAAGTTTTTTTATAGGTATTTTTCTATCTAAACAAATAACACAAAATAATTCTAGTTTAAACCGTTTCTTATTTAAAATTTTTAATCTTAAGCCTTCATTAGGGACTCTGTTTTAAAACTCGTCACCCACATTTGATTAGTAAGCTTTACTAAACTCACAGATGTTAACTAAATACGTATTTTAAACTATTTATGTAGAACTAATGGTGAGTGATATTTATGTTTTGTTCATCCACGGCTATTTCTAATTTTTTATTTACTCTGTAAATATATTTTTTTTAAGTTTAAAATATATTGACATTATACAGTATGCATTGCAAAATGCTATTTGAACTGTTTATAAAATATTCACTAGAGGGAGCTTACTAATAGCCCCAATCAAGCTTTAATTTATAAGTGCCCAAGGAGAAAGAATTCAAAATCTCTATTGGAATGTCCTCATCCCCAGACCAATTGGTTTAGAGCTTATGGCTCACCTCAGTGTTTTTGAAGTCTTTCACTTTCGACACTTATAAATTAAAGCTTGATTGGGGCAATTGGTAAGCTCCCTCTAGTGAACATTTTAATACAAGCTTAAAAGCAAGTTACACAATTTGTGTCTTGTTTTATTAATTATTGTATATAAAATACTTAATATATTTCCTAAATTATTAACAAGATGTATATTTCTTTTTTTTTTTTTGATCACCTTTAATTTTGTTTAATCTGTAAATATAGTATTTTTTAAATTGTAGATACTACTGAAGACATAGTGAAATCTAAAAAAATGTTTGGACTGCAGTCCCTAGTAACCATGAATTATTAGATGTACTAAAGTGTACACATTTACATTTCTACAATTTTGCATCATTATTAAAAAATGATTACAATATAGTATTAACATTTTAAAATTGTTCAAATTTTTTTTGTATACTTCCATATTATGAAATGATTTATTTTATAAACTTTCAATCCGTTTGTGAACTAATAAATTTTTATCATGTTATTTTACAGTCGTTTAATTCTGATCATGAGAAAATGTTATCAACAAAAACCTGAAAAGTAATGATTTCCTATAATCTTATAAAGTTACAAAGCTCCTTATATCATTGAGATAAAACCTCATTCAAAAGCAGTGTTTTTATAATATTTAATTATGGTTGATGTTTTTAAGAAAAAGTTTTTATAATCAACTTTGTCAAAGATATATATTTTACTAATACGTGCATTTTTTTATATTTAAGGATCGTATCATCAATTTAGTTGTTGGAATTTTTACTGGACTAGCAGTGATAGTAAGTATATATTTTGTTTTGATGTAATGTTGCTTTTTTTTGCTAGTATGAAAAAAAGCATATTTTTAGTTAATTAGGATTTTATGACTTTAATTTCAAAAACTTTATTTTGAGCTGATTTTTTTCATAGATCTAAAAAAAAAAAAAATCGGAATATAAATAATAATATATATTTGGAAATTTCCATATTATTGATATGTACAGTTTTTTCCTGAAGAAGGTTGATTTACTGAACAATAGAGTATTATAAGCAAGCAATAAATACTTGATCAATTATCAGCGATACTTTATTCTCCACTTAACATACTTTATTATACTATTGTAATATTTAATACTACCTCGCATTTACTCAATTCTCTGCATCATTAAGATTCGTAGTCTAATATAGAATTACCCCCCCCCCCATTTTTTATTGTCTATGGTTTTGTGAGTTAGTCTGTATTACTTTTATTCAGATATCTACATTCCACTTTTTTTTTTTTTAATATTGAAAAAAGTTCTGAAGAAACTATTAGATAGTCGAAACTGTCAGCCATTTTGAAAGGGTTGTACAGTAAAGCATTTATCTGCATTGTATAAAGTGCATAGAAATATTATTGCCTGTTTATATTAATGTAGAAAATTAATGATTCATGTCGTAAAATTTATAGAAATATAAATAAAACTATGTTGTGTAAAAATGTAAAATAGAACTTTAATAATAAATGATTATGTAAGTGAAACAGTTTTTGTGAGTAAAGCATTGAATACATTTATTTCATAAAGTTACAATTTCTGATATATAAATTTTTAGAATATTTTCTCTTAACGTTGAAGATTAATTATTTGCATGTATAATATTAAAATAAAATGTTTTATAAATAAACTTAAAAAATTATTAAATTTTATTATTAGTAAATAGACATCATTCAATACCAATCGAAAATTTTTATTTCTAATTGAAGTGTATGAATAACTAATTTTGGTCCACCATTTTTGATATGTCACATCCAGTATAAAGGATTATTATAAAAATATAATACAATAAATTGCTTAAATTTAATTATTTTCTGATTTACATTACATTGAGATAATGTCACCTGATTATATTTTTGCCTTATTAATAATGATATAAGGGTCATTACATTTAGAATATATCTCTAACGTTGAGATGCCAAATTAAGTTCTGTTAAGAAGTTGAGAAATTATTACAGGCAACATATTGTTTAATCCTGGTTGTTGGATCTGTGAATTTTTTGAGTTTCAATAATAGATCTTTTACTTCCTTATTTTAAACCCAAACTCTGCTCAGACAAAATAAAACTGGACAGCTCACTCTGTTTAGGCTTATTAATTCACTGAGTTTTTTTTCTTAATTTTTTTTTTGTAAATATGTGTATAAATTAATTAATTTATTGTAAAAGATTAATAATTGAATCTATGAAATATAATTGGATAATAATAGATTAATGGTATTGTCGCTTTACCAATAATAATCCAGTATTATCACCTAGTCCTAGCAATTATTGCATAGTCACTCCATTTATCTTCAAGTAAAGAAGTTTACATTACTACAGTTTAATTGAAGAGTATTCATTAAAAAGCGTTGGATCTGTAAAGCGCATGTGCAGTGGAGTAATCGATTTTTTATTATTACAATTTAAAAAAACAACAAAACATCGCACTATATAAATAAAATATTTGTTACAGTTTAATTGATGTGTCAAAATTATTGCCCTCCGAACTTTGACACAAACCACTATATTAATAATTTTTAGTAGTGATTTATTTGACCAGAGATTATCCATTTAATGAATAATAATTCTTTAGTGTAATTTTCCCTACACCACTCATGCATTGACTAATTCCTCATCATATACTTTATTCAAATTTAAAATTTAATTTTTCTTACGGCATAACGCCCATTTACATATTCTATTCCATCAATTTCATTACTATGATCATTCATATCTCTGTTATGAATATTTTATAATTATTCCATCTAAATTCATCAATGCAAACATTTCCAAACACTCGTTTTCTTTTCCTTTACAGCTTCCCTGTTTCCAATATCTAAATATACTACTCTGCATATTCATTTCATTCTGTCCAATTTCAATCTAACCCATGCGTATTCCATACATTTCTTTTCTAAAATACCTCCCTCCCCCCATTTAATAATAATCTCTATTCATTTTCTTTTCATCATCATGACAATTAAGTTCCTTTCATTCATAGTTAACAATTGTAATTTTTCATTTCTCACATGTGGCTACCCTATTTTCTATTATAAAGACCTTCCCTACCTCCACATATTCATATCTCTAAGTGCTTGTTCATTTATTAAATAAATATTTATTATATGTATTGCTGAGGACCTCTGCATTGTAGTTCGAAATTATTCTGCCAGAGAGCTATGCTCCGGTCCACTAAAGGTAACATTTACCAAATTTAATATCAAATGTATTAAAATAATAATAATAGATAGTTACATATTTATAATATACAGGAAATATAAATATCAGCGGTTTTATAGATGTGATGATTTCTCATTACACCTGGGTCTCGTTTAATGCGGTAGATAAGTTCCTCAGAAAATGCGCACAAAAATAAACGTAACTTACCTTGAAAAATGGGGGATATGTTCCAGTAATTTTTAGAACTTGCATAAAAGCAAAGCAACAAGGAAGAATACTTTAAAATTCGCATTAAAAAAATAAGGAAATAAAGTATGACTAATAAAAAATTTCAAATATTTCAAAAAAATTAATACAAGACAAACTTTTTAATATTTTTTTTGTTAACTACAGTATTTAATTTTTCATTTTTTCATACATATTTTAATCATTTCCGCTGTTTATAATATGCATTCGTTTGTAAACTAGTAAGAAATCAGATTCGTGACGTGTTGCACAACTAGCACCACTTTCAGTCTTCAGTTGTGTTAATGGTTTTCTGTTTCTATATTAAAAAAATGAGATTGCAATCAAAATAAAAAGATTATAACATTATCATTAGAAAGATTATTTTCAGTTTATAAAATCAATAAAATCTTCGTTATTATTTATTTTAAAAATCTAAAAATATTTATTTCTGTTAATATATAACAAAATACGTTTTAAAAGTTTAAAATTTTTGAATATTTATTGCGAAATTTTTATACTTATGTGTAGGTTTTTTACATAGAAGCTAAGATTCTAAATACATCTTCAGGCCATACTCACGTTAGCTGCTAATATAACGTTATATTTTTGAAAAAAAAAAAAAAAAAGTATTTCAAGTCAAAATAAGTTATTAATAATTTAAATTTCTTGATATCTAATAAATATAGTGAAATATGAAAGATATTAAGAAGAAACATGAATCACATAACTTCAAAATCGCATTAAAATAATCCGCATAAAACGAGACCCAGGTGTATTTTAATTTATTTTATCATAGAATCCTTAATATTAATTAATTTCAATTGTGTTGAAATCATTATTCATCATAGAATGTACGTTTAATTTTCCTAAAGATGCCTTCCATGCAAAAGATTAAAATGTGAGAATTTTGGAACAAAATCTATATGAAATATATAAAAAAATGTTTTTAATTGCAGATACAAAAACGGCAAAGACGAAAATAATCATACATTATCGTTATTCATGTTTCAAGAATATATGGAGAAATGAAAATTTTAGGTATATTTAATAAAAATATTAAGGTATTGAAAAAGAAAGATGAAGTTGAACTATTACATATATTTAATTAAAATATATTTAAACTTGAATTCAGCTTTAAAGTTTATATCAGGACTAGCGATGATATCGTAATTTCTGGTCTAATAAATGATGACTTTAATTTATATATCTGAAGTTCATGATGGCCAGTTGATAATGTAGAAAGGTTGACCACTTGTAATTTCAAATTATAATAATGTTGTAGATTTTTAATGTAATAATTTGACTAAACCTCATATGATCACCATTTCTTATGCCTGCTCATAACTGTTATTAAAACAAGCAAAACTCTCCATACAGTAGTGCCCTCGGTGCAAGCCAGATTAATCAATGGATACCAGAAGGCTTGTGCATAAAATCCCTATTTAGTGCCTATTCATTCAATATCCCCAGACTAGGCACTAGATAGGGATTTTATGCTCAAGCCCTTTGGCATCCATTGATTACTCTGGCTTGTACTGAGTGGCACTACTGTATGGAGAGTTTTACCTGTTTTAATAACAGTTATGAGCAAGCATAAGAAATGGTGATCATATAATGTTTAGTGGTTTAATATCAATCATACCTAATAGGATAATGGTGGCTATGGTTATTAAAGAACCAAATACACCAAAATGTATGGGTACTGAACTGAGTTCAGACCTATATGATTATATAAGCTAATGAGCTTGGATTGAAAATATTATTGTGTTTTCAATTTTAGTCTCATAGTTTTGTAGTTAAATAGAGATAAAAGGTGACTGCTGGAGGGTTGCATTAGATCCTAAGATTTAGGGGCAGGGTTCTCAGATCCAAAGCTCCTCACTGACGAAACCCACAAGCTAGAAACTAGTTTGGGGATATTGAATGAGTAAGTACTAGATAGGGATTTTGGCATCCATTGATTACTCTGGCTTGCACTGAGTGGCACTACCATATGGAGAGTTTTGCCTGTTTTAATAATTTGACTACTAAACATCACACGCCTATTTCCTAAAAACAGTGACACTTTCCATACAGTAGTGCCATCCAGTGGAAGCCGTAGTAATCAATGGATGCAAGAAGGTTGGTTTTGTAAAGTTCCTGTCTAATGCCTTATTCATCCTATATTCCCAGACTAGTTTCTGGCTTGTGGCCTTCATCAGTGAGGAGCCTTGTATTTGACTACTAAACATCACACAATTATTTCCTAAAAACAGTGACATTCTTCATACAGCAGTGTCATCCAGTGCAAGCCATAGTAGTCAATGGATGCAAGAAGGTTTGTTTTTAAAGTTCCTGTCTAATGCTTATTCATCCTATATTCCCAGACTAGTTTCTAGTTTGTGGGGTTCATCAGTACCAAAGACACCAAAGTATATAGATACTGAACTTGGTTCAGATCTATATGATTATACAGGTGAATGAGTTTGGATTGAAAACATCTGCATTTTAGACTCATAGCTTTATAGTTAACTAAAAAGGTAAAACATGGCTGTTTGAGTATTGCATTAGATCTTAAGATGCAAATCTTCTCATTGTTGAAAGCCACAAGCTAAAAACTAGTCTGGGAATATTGAATGAATAGGCAATATATAGTGATTTTATTCACAAACCTTCTTGCATCCATTGATTACTAAGACTTTCACTGGGTGGCTCTACTGTATGGAGAGTTTGTCAAACTGTTTTCACATAATAAGTATGATCTAGCTAGAATTGTATGGGAGTGGCAGTAGCAGGGTTAACATATAGTAACAATGCATTATGTATTAGTAAAGAGATATTAGATAAATCGGTACAAAGGGAAGTAGAAAGACATATATTAGATGCAGATGGGTGGATGGCAAAGGAGGCAATTCAAGGAAAAAATGGGATGGTCTTTTTATATGAGAGATGCAAAAAGCAAAATGAAAATGTTTGGTAGGCTGCAGTTTATGGATAATAAGAGAATAGCCAAAGTAGTATTTAATTATGAGTAAAGGACAAGGAACAGGATGGGTGAGAAAGGTAGTATGGTATGCACAAGATTTGGATAAAGAATTTATGTCAGTATGCTTATACAAAAGGTGGGATTATGTTAGGAGAATTGTTGACTGTTATAGTGGTAAGGAATGGGATAAAAGAATAGGTGCAGTAATAAAGAATAAAGAGTTGGAGAACTAGTACGGAGAGTAAAAAGAGTAAATATATATAGAAATAAACAATATTGGGTGCAAGTTAATTTATGATAATAGCAAGGAAAGTAGTTTACTATTTAAGGCTCGAACAGGATCTTTAGCAACAAAGGAATATCCACATAAATGGAAAAATGTGAGTGATTTAGTCTGCAAGTTGGGTAAAGAAGGCATAGAAAATATTAGTCATTTGTTACTTGAATGTAAATGCCTGAAAGCAGAAAGAGTATAAATAATGAAGTTGTGGAAGAATATATATATACAGAAAGTGGGTTCTTGGTTTTATGCTGGGTTTGGGAAAAGATAAGGGGGATTTAGATATAAAGGCTATGAAGTTGATAAAGATTATGTTGTGGAAATGGGACGGAGCAGGATAAAGAATATGGGAAAATTTAGGGCAGGGAATGGAGAGGGAAGGTAAATAGGCTAACAAGTTTCTCTGGGCATAGTGGCTGAGGGATTCCTGACTCCATATAAGGAGAAGTCACAGTGCATCACATCAGTTTTAAGAATTTAACTACTACATGCTTGTAATTAAATGGATTCTGTAGTAAAGGTTTGCAAATTATGAAGAAAGTTGAAGTGTTAACGTAGATCAAAAAAATAAAAAAAGTCAAACAGTTGTTCTTATGGCAATTACTTATACATACTTTTATACTTTTTTTTTTTATAGGAGACGATTGTTTGTTCTTTTGTCATACGTCCTGATCATCATTTAGAACCAAAAAATATTTTTTTTGCAGTTTGCATTATCTTTGTCTCTCTAGGACATTTATTACTGGTAAGATTATTTTATATAATTGTTGTTTCGTTGATGTTTTTATTTTAAGAAAAGAATCTCTGGGCAATATGTGATTAATCATAATTGGTTGTAAATTTTTAATATATATATTTTTTTCCTAAATATATATTGTGAGGATGAAGTTTATATTAGTATTAAAAAAAAAAAAAACATTCGTAATGAAATATGTGCTTGTAAACTTAAATATTTTTTTTGTTTCTAGTCACCACGTTGTTAAAAGATTAAAATTGAACTAAATATCTAAATTGTAAAAAAGAGTATATGAATAATGAAATCAAATTTTGGATTCTTCTCTGGAATTTTGCTTACATTTACATGCCATTGTGATGTGTATGTGTAAATGTAAATCCTCAATAGAGCCGAAATTTTAATCTTAAAATTTTAGAAATCTGTAGTTTTAAATAGAAAGTTAACAGAAATAAGATTCTTACAAGAGTCTTTTGAATTTTTGTTTATGCGTTTCTTTTTTCTTTTTTGCTTCTCAGCAATTTGTGTTTAAATTAATTTCTTTCCTTCCTTTTCACATTTCCTTTATTTTGTCTAATCATACGATCTCATTGAAAACTTTATAGATGCTGTAAAATATACTTCATCTCTACTACAATATCACAATTATATTATGATTATGAATTTGTGAAATTGCACATTTATTTTTCTGTTAAATGTAAAAGTTAGCTACAGAAAGATGCCAAGTTTTTGGAACATATAAATGTCTGGTTAACCTTTAGTAGATGCATGCCTCAATAATTTTGCAGCAACCCAATAAGTGTTCTCATAATCTTTGGCCATAAAAAGGAAATGGAGGTGAAACGTTGAAAATTTTATATTAATTTTGATTTATTTTATCACTTCTACATTTCATTGAAATTTGTAAAATATTGTAATCTTTAGTTTAAAATTAAGTTTCCCATTTTGAACTATTGTTGCTATATCTCTCATTCAATTCTTATACTTTACAAATAAATGTTTTGATTTATTTTTCATTTAATCATCATTTTCAACCATTATCGATCCATTGCAGGATGAAGAATTTATTCTCCACATCTTTATTATCAACCATTATCATTCCACTGAAGGATGAAGATCTCTTCCAAGTTCAATCCATCTTCTCCGATCTCTAGCCTCTCTTCTCCACATCACCCTTGCACACTTTATTTCATCCATCCATCTCACATGTGGTCTCTTTCTGGGTCTTTTACAATCTCTTGAAATCCAGTTTAAGATTTCAGTTGTCTATCTATTATCATCTCTTCTTCTCCACTTCAGTCTTTTAATTTTTTCAATAATGTCAGTAAGACCTGTTTTTCTTGCGTTTTCGATTTCTTTTTGTTACTCCTATTGTGCATCTCTCCATACTTTTTTGAGTGGTCTGAAATCTCTATATTGCTCTTCTATAAAGTGTCAAAGTCTCAGATCCATAAATAAGAACTTGTAAAACACATTTATTAAAAACCTTTTCAAACACATAGGCATATTTACTTTTAGTATCAAGTTATTTCTAC
This sequence comes from Epiperipatus broadwayi, assembly GCA_028023455.1. Classification (NCBI taxonomy): domain Eukaryota; kingdom Metazoa; phylum Onychophora; class Udeonychophora; order Euonychophora; family Peripatidae; genus Epiperipatus; species Epiperipatus broadwayi. The sequence continues at coordinate 5,485,748 of JAQFVV010000017.1, forward strand.
CAAAAGCACTCCAACCAAGTTTAATTCTATGATTAATTTCATCCATTATGTTTCCATCTGTATTAATAATCAGACCAAGATATTTGTAGCTGTTAGCTTCTAACTCATCATAATCAATCTTTATTTTCATATTTTGAGAAAATCCATTGAACATTACTTGTCTTTTTAACATTTATCTTTAGTTCTACTTTCCTCTAATAACTCCTGCAACATTTCCTGCATTTCTAAAGCATTATTTGCAAAAACAATTACATTATCTGCAAAATCTAAATGACTTAATTTCCACTATATTTTCTCCCACATTAAAATGTATTTGAAAGTCATTAAATTATAATAAAACCTAATGAACTGCCAAAAGCAACTTACTAACAAACAACAAAACAACACACACAAAAAACAATTTAGTCCTATTTCGAGAGCTAATGAATTGAAAAAATGATGTATATTAAAATCTTATTCTTAGGTTAATACTGACGATCTTTAAAGTTTTTAATTTCTTGAGAAGAAATAACAAAATGACAATATGAGAATATGGGTGTGAGATTATTTTTAATTGTAACAATTTTCAGATGTTAAAAATATTAGACTGACAAAAATTTTTCCAAAGTAGCAATAATTAACCTTTGGCTACTTTAAAAAAATTAAGAGAGGGAAAAAGATATTAAGCAAGATGATTCTATAGAAAAAGGAATTCTTTGAGATTACTTCAAATTCAGGATAGCACATTTTAAATTCGAAAGAAAAATGTAATAAATAGTTCATAAATTTATAATGTAATATGTGATGAAGTAAGAAATTCAAATTTAAAACAGGCAAAATTCTCCATACAGTAGTGTCATTCAGTGCAAGCCAGAGTAATCAATGGATTAATTAATTAATTAATGGATTAATAATAAGTTATGAGCATGCATAAGAAACAGTAATCATATGATGTCTAGTGGAATTCAAATTTCTGTATTCATTCAGATGAATCTATAAACTAAGGTCTTAAATATCTTTATTTTTCAGATTCATTTAAACCAAATACCTTTAAGTCTAATGCATTACTTCTTTTTAGTCTTTGAATGTTGAACTGAAGAAATGTTATGAAAATCTGAATTTTAAACAAATTTATTATCTATGCAGAAGAAAACTGGTACGCATCTATTTTGTTGACGATACTAGATTGACTACTATGAAAACATATGGGATTATTTTGAAAATAAAACTATTACTTCGTGATATCTAATTTAATGTGTGCCTTAACTCAGGATTTTTTTCTGAAATTCCACTTAAATATGTATTTTGAACATATTTGTCCATCTTTTCTATTCTATTCTCTGATCCCAGATGGCATATCAGAAAGTTATGGTTAATGAAGTTCATTCACATGAATAATAAATATTAAGAATTGTTAATGAGGTAATAAAATTGAAGATTATATAGTTTGTCTTAAATTTACTATGATATCCTTTGTTGATATTATTTTAATTGTATCTGTTATCCAAAAATTCTGAACTCACTATTTATTGATTACTAGTATGAGTGCTTGTGTGATTATCAAAGAAATGATGAGAATATGTGAATCAAGTGGCAACAATATATTAAAATAAAACAGGTGTTGAATTTGACAACATATAAAAACCTAACACTAATAGATTATAGTTGGGCTGGCTCTTTTATTATTCTTAGTATTAGTAAGGCAGGAAAATCTTTTTTATTAGATTTATAAACATATAAATTATATTTTTGATTTATCTGAAAATAAAACTAAGATTAATTTTAGATTTAAAATTATTAATCTCTTAAATTGCCATTGATTTATGTATTCATAAGTTTAATAATTAGTTATGCTATTCAGTGATTCTTCGAAATATTGTTTTTCAAAGGACCAGGTAAAATGATAGATATGCAAAAATGATGTACCATGAATTTATTAAAAATTATAAATAAAATTGTTTAATGATTATTCACGAAAGCTCAGCTTAACCACCAACTTTAAGTACAATCCAGATGTTATAATTCAAAATATGCCACAACTGTTATTTATAAAATGTAGGCATATATATAATTTTAATGTCACAATAATTATTTAGGTATGATTTGATATGATTATTTTTTTAGTAGATAATCTTATCTAATCATTTATTTGTTATGAAAATTAATTAATTTTACTGTTTAATTTTATCAATTAAAAAACTTTATCTTCAAATACAAGTCACTCCTAAACCTCACACATATAAAAAAAATCTGTTTTTTTAAAGAATGAGTTTCAATAATTCCGTTTACATGATGCAAAGATCATAACATATCATGAAAAACAATAAAACTGAAAAAATGTAGATATTATCCTAAAATAAAAAATATATACTTTTTCAAATTAATTTTATATTTATTCATATATTCAAATTAGAAAAGTTTTAAAATAGATATTTAGAATATATGTTTAATATTCCATATAAAATTATGATTAAAGTGATATACCGGCAGTCCTCAACTTTCAGACGTAATTGGTTCCTGAAACATGCATGAAAGCTGAAATATACAAAAGTAGAGGAATGTTAAAAAAATATCAAAAAGTGTTTTTAAAATTTTTTATTGAGGTGTATTAGCATATACATAAGTAACACTTTATTGGTTAGTATCTGATGTTTTCTTTATAAATTTATCAAAAGATAGTTGAATTGTACTTTTCTTGATAAAAAGTTCCATAACATGCTGTCTTTTTCTATTGCCCTCGTACGAAATAATGAATTGTACGAAAGTAGAATGTATGAAAGTCAAGAACTGCATGTTATCATAGTTCATACTATTATCATTCAAAAAATTGACATATCACAATAACTTCTGTCCCAATATAATAAAAATAAATAATTTGTTCTCAATATTTATTAAAAAATAACATTGATAAATTATAATTTACATGCATATACACATTTACTCTGGACAACAATCTCAGTTGATTCTCCAAAATGCCTTGTAAATCAAAAATTGCACATAAAAAATAAGCAATTGTATGAATTCTTTTGGGGGGAAAATTACTTCATTAGCTTAAATTCAAAATATATGAAACCTAATAATAAAAAAAAAGCTTGAAATTAAATAAGTGTTAATTAATGAATTAACATTTTATTAAGCTTATTATTTATATATATAAAAAAATACTAATCCATGAGTAAATATATTGTATAAAAACATTTTAGTAACTATATTTAAAAATTATAATTTCTTCATATTCTGCCATTTTGTTTTTTATGTAGTCAGGAAATATTTCCTGAATCACGATTTGTTAAATTATAATAAAGCTTCGAGTGTCAAAAAAAACACCATAATTTATATTTTAAAATTTATTTTTGATGCGTGGTATCAAAGTTTTTTTATTTTTGTAATATCTAATCAATAAGACATTGAATTTTTTGTTGCAATACAATTGTTTTTTAAATTTATTTTACATAAATGCAGTCAGAATTAAATAAAAATTAGATTAAAGAAATGTAATGTACAGTTAATTGCTGTAGTTTTAATAATGGAAATAATTAATTTTTTTTTTACTGATATTGTGTTTTTTATGTTTAAAATAAAAGTCTATTGAATATGCCAGAAACAAAATTATGAGATTATTGATTTAAAAGTGATTAGAGGGGATTTGAACCCAGACTTTCAACATTCCTTCATCCTATATAACCAAAACACGTGATCACATACTTGTGAAAAATATAAATGATCTCCAGTGTATGTGTTTCATTCTAAACCAGCGCTCATCAGTTGGTCAGATCATCATCTCCCACACATATATATATAATCAGTGCTCGGTTTCTTTTCCACTCGCCATATCATTGAAAATCTTATGATGGAGTGTTCAAAGCCCTTGTTTACCAATTTTGTTGTCATACTCATAAGTCATTCTGACCCTCATATGTAGTACCTTAAGACCATTTAAATACACAGAATTATGGGCAAAATATAGGCTGAATCTGCAATATTTAAATACTAGTATATTTACTTAAGCTAGATGTAATTAGAGGCCACTTGAACTCGGACTTTCAAGTTCCCTTCAGTCATCCACCCCATCTATAAAACTGATACGCGTGACCATATATATATACATGTGAAAAAGATCTACAATATACGTATTTCATGCTGTGAGTAAATAAATATTTTTAACTTATGTTTGGTAAGCTTTGATCATATAAAATTGATTAATTGCACAAAATCATTTTTTCTTTTCTCAGAATAATTGTTACCATGATCTTATTTTACACTTATGATGGTTTAATTAAAGGGGATTTGAACACAGACTTTCAAGCTTCCTTCAGTCATCCACTCTATCTTATATAATTGATACACATGACCACATACACGTGAAAAAATGATCATTTATTTTACATATGGTCATGTGTATCGGTTGTATAGGATAGAGTGGATGACTGAAGAGAGCTTGAAAACCTGTGTTCAAATCCACTTTAATTACACCTAGCTTAAGTATATATATATATTATACTTGTATTTAAATATTACTTATGATGATTATATTTTTAACTATAGGCAAAATAATGTTCTTAAGAATTTTAATCCAAAGTTGATTGTATGAATATATTTTATCTAGTGTACACATTTTAAAATTTATTATTTGTACATTTTGTTATAGTATGCAATCATAGTATGTGTTTGAGTATGTGATGTATTAAATGAAACTAGTATTTTCTTGCTTTTATAGTCATTAATGATGAAAATCTTCTTTACTTTGAATATGTCACAAATGAAAGTATTCATTATATTGCAAAGATCTTATATAAAAATTAGGTAATGACATCAGTCATATTTTAATTCTGTAATCAAAACATATTATACACTGTGTAACGAATAAATTCTGTATTATACGCATTTTTAGGATGAACGTCACCATTTTATTTTCAGATGATGCAGCTTTAATGAAGTCAGTATCCTATGACATCATCAATCTTACAAAATGACACCATTTTTAAAAAATGGTGGGATGTTTTTTAAAAAACAAGTTCCAAATTTTTTTTAAGGCTTATTGTAGCAAATAGCCGGTCGTAAATCACAGTGGGCATAAATTAATGATGATTGCTATGGCAAATCTTTGCATGAATATCAGTCTTGTTCCAGGTAGATGTATATAGCAATACTGGTAACTTTTAATATTTTTTAAGGATAATTACAAATTGTAGATAAAATGGTTGCATACATAGTGAAATGTAAAAATAGTTCAATCTGTGTCAAACAGTATTGGTGATTATTTTTTTAGTAGCTTGCTTTAGAATATTACTTTTCTAGTAACATATTTTAAGAATTTTATCTTTAATATTGTTATGTATGTAATGAAATGGAAGTTAATTTTATAAAATTTATTATACTAATAATACATTAAAAACCAAATATGCATACTGCTAAATGTAATAATTATTTTATATAAATAATTATTAAGCTGTGGCCAACTAGTAGATAAAGTGGATGTTCTCTAAGCTGACTACAGCTTAATATTTATATATAATTAGTAATGATGTAGAAAGTTTTGTAAAGTTACTTATAGTTTTGTTTTATTACACTTGATATTTAATAATATATGTATATATTATTATTTAACAGATTCACTGGTACAGGCAAGGAGATGTAGATCCCAAATTTAGGACGTTAATTTATTTAAATGTTTTCACTATTATCTTATTATGCATATGTGCCAATGTCTACTTTATTCTTGGAAAAAAATGATTAACTTATTATGGTCACTGTAAAGAATAATAAAAAACATCCCTCCACACCGAGTAAATACCAGTTGTTTCCTAGCATGGTCTGTAGATTGGCAAGATGTTTTTGATAGTAAATGTAATTGGATCATATAGATTAAGGCTTATGAATGGCAGCTTGATAGGGTATCAGTCAAAAATTGAAATGCTGGACATTTCGCAAACTGTTGTAAAGTTAGGTATTGCTATATTGGTATTTTGCCATATTATTTTTGTGAAAATTATATCTAGAAATCATGTCATTTTTTTTTTAAAAAAAGATAAATTAAATGTAAAAAAAAAAGTCTACTAACATTTTTATATATGTATGTGTGTATATATGTTTTACAGCAAAATAAGTGGTAAGTCAAAATGATTTGTATTATTTTGTATATTGGCCAATGATTTTTTAAAATTAATATGTAATGAAAATGTTAAAAATCATTTGGGTCAAAATGATTGGTTGTTTATTTTTCATTAAATCTAGCACCAATACTTAATAATTAAAAAGGATTTTCATAACGTTATTAATTACCCACATTTTCCAGTTTGTCTTACAAATATACATAATTATAATTAATCTATCATATTTATATTATTGTTTATGTGTATATACATATATATATTCAATAAAATTTCAATTATTTGTCAACGTACAGAACAAAGATTACGATACCTAATGAAATATATTAAAAACGTTATTCATACAATAGATCCAGTCATCTCATTTGTTATTTTATTACATAAGATGTAATTATATTCAATAAAATTTCAATTATTTGTCAACGTATGGGATAAAGATCATAACATCTAATTAAATATATTAAAAACATTCATACATCTCATTTATTTTATTATATAAGACAAAGCCTAATAAGACAATTAAACTTCAATTATTACCCGATCCCAAAATCAGGGTACGGATGTTTATATATGAAATGAATTGAAGTGATATCAAATGTTTAAAGCATTACCTACATTATTTCTCATGTCACTATATGCCAGAAAATTCTAACTAATCCCTGCAGGAGACATGATTCAGACCTCATTCTTTTCACATACTTCAAGAGATATCCAATTTCTACACCAATATAGCAACTTCATTTTCAGTAATTTAATTAATTTGATTTGTAAGTTTGAATATTTAATTCAGTGATATTATTTTAATAAAGTCTGTTTCACTATGACTCATATACTCACAAGGCAGATTTATGTTTTTTCCAAATAATCTTGCATGATAACATCAATACCTAAATTTATAATATAAAAATGACATTGCGGCAAATATATGAAATAAATTGAAGCAATATAAAATTTTCAAAGGGCCATCTATATTATTTTATTACCAGATGGAGTTTAACAACAACAATCAAACCGTTCTTTGCAAGACATGAATTTGGAACCACTGCCCTTTTCAACTGCTTCAATAAATAACCAATTTCTACATCAATACAGAACTTTATTCTTATTTAGATGCAATTAAATACAATGTATATGATGAATCTCTACGTTGTATTAGTTGTAATACAACTTACCAAAAAGTTAAAGGAATAATAAAACAAAAGAAAATAACTTTTTTTTTTTAATCTGTGGAAGGAGTTGAAAAGAGTAGTGATTTATTTTTTTCAGTATATATATACTATTTCTTATATTTATAAAGACACTATTATTTATCATATATTTAGATATTGATTTGATTGTGACAAAGTTATTTTGAATTAATAAGTGTCATCTAATTCCTATCTTGTGTGTTAATGAGCCATGGTAAAATATATTTTATTAAAATAAGATCATCAAATTAAATATTCAAACTTTAACATCAAATAGATCATATTAGTGGTATTTAATAAGAATGGATTTATTATATTGGTGTAGAGATCAGGATTATGGTTACATTTTTTCATCATATAGTGATTTACATTGATCTAGTTAGTATTGCTAGAAAAAAAATTAAAAGAAAACAATCCTATATAATTAGATTTATATGCTAAACAATAAATTGTTTAAATTCATCTAATTTAATAGTTTTATTGAACTATATCAACTATAGTTTTTATAATTTCTTGTATAACATCATACAAGAAATAAAAGAAAACTATAAATGATTTAATAAAATTATTAAATTAGTTGAATTTTATCAAATAATTTGTTGTTTAGTATATATATTTATTGTAATATCAGCATAATGGATAGAAATTTCTAAAAAAAAAATTATTTTGTCTCAGTATCCTTTAACCTTTTGATAGATTGATTGCTTAATGCTCATTAACACCTCTATCATTCCATTTTTTCTTAGACGATTATTTCAATTTTGGTTGATAATCATATTATATTTTCTGACATTTTAATAGATTTATTGAATAAGAATTATTAAAATATGGAACAAGAAGTTTAAATCTGAAACATATAGCAAGTTGTAAAGACAGATTAAGTGATGATATATCCACTAACATCATAGTACAGTCTGACATAATGGGATTAAATGATGTTAAGTATTTAATAATGGTAACTAGTGACTGATAATCATTCTGCTATATATCTGTAAACATACCTAAACTTAACTACCTATTTAATGTAGTTTTAACATGATATTTGGAATCGTAAACTAATAAATCATTGAAGATATCTAATTAATCGTTTTATAGACAATTTCATGACAATACATTATTTTCGTAATGTAATTCTAAATCACGAAGCTTATAAGAAATAGTAAGCAATCATATTAATAATGATCACATATTATCACTTGGTCATAATTCCAGAAATATTGTCTACCTTTTGTAGAGAACGTAATGCACTGCAATAGAACAAATAGTGGTTAGAGTAATAAAATAAAGGCTTTCAATAATTAATATATTTAATCTTTCGATCTAATGATTTTTTAAAAATATACATACACACATACATGCAATTATATATCCAGAAATTCATCTTTGGGAAGGTACTTTTTTTTAAATTCGCATATTGTTTCAGAATGAGATAAAAAAAATAGTGAGTTTTTTTTATCACATTAATATTTTACAAATATCTAACATTTTATCCTACTTTTTGTGACAAAATCTCAAAAGAATATCAACTCAATATTCTTTGGATATAGAAAAGTGAAATGTCAGAGAAAACATTGAAACCTGGGAATATTATTATAATGAACTTCAGCAATGGTCAAAAATACCTAAATGTTATACTGAATTTGTCCATAATGTTGTTTCCATAATTACTATTAATAATCAATTCAACTTATTTGAAATAAATAACTAATATTAAATAATTATTTTATTCTAACTGGTCCTAATATTGAAAAAAAACCTGGTAGAGTAAATAATTATTTAATATTAGTTGTTTATTTCAATCGAGTTCAATTGATTATTAATAATATTGAATTGTATTAAACTAAAGATCAGCATTTCAAGCTAATGTACATGTGCTTTGAATCTTAATAATAAATGAATACTTTCATTTCCAACACAAGATAAAGTCTTTGCAAAAGAATAGAATGAATCCACCTATTCTTTCGACCCAAATGCTTAAGTATAAAGTGCATGTACATTAGCTTGAAATACTGATCTTTAGTTTATTACAATTCATAAACATCACGCTATATAAAATAAATATCTCATTTACAAATGAATTGTATTGTAAATTTTGTGAATGGAAATAAATCGTTTTTATTTTTATCAGTCACCAAATTTTATTAGATATTTGGTAGTGTTACAACTTTTGTGAATGGTTGTAAAACTTATAAGATTGTATTGCCATATCTGTAATAACTTCAACAACACTATTCATGATAACAAATTTACCTTTGGATAGAACTCTTGTTGATACCGTTTTGAAAGGAATAAACATTATTTCTAAAATATTAAAGTGATAAAAATCCAATCATATACATATTTTTTCATTAAAATCACCTAGTTGTTTTAGTGTAATATGATTTTTAAAAAAATCAAAACAGAAATTTTGGAGGATACACATGCATCCTATCCCTAGATAGATCACTTTGTGTATGTAAACAGCTTCTCTTAACTTTTTTAAAAACAATTATATAGACTCACGCCTTTTCTAACAAGTTTGCAAATAAATTATTTTTGTTATTTATGTACAATATTGGAAAAATTTTATATAAAAATTATTTTTTAAATTTTGATTGAAATTTATATATGCAGTATATAAAAATAATTAAAACTTTGTACTTTTCTTTGATACAGTAAAAATGACACAATTTTGTAAAACTTCCCAATTGTTTAAACCAATAGGTGAAAAAAAAAAAAAGAAATGAGGGGGGGGGGGGTATTAAAAAAAACATTAATAAGTACGTATTGCTAATGAAATCTTAAACAAAAATCAAATGTTTACATTTACATGTGATTAAAAAGCTAATGGCGATGTATAATTTTGTAAGTGCATTTTTGTAACTGTTCAATAAAAACAAACCATTTCAATATGTTAATAAAAAAATATTTAATATGTATATTTTTTATTAATAATATATTATTTTCAAATAAATATATTTACATAATATTTATAAAAGTCTGAATTTATATATACAAAGTTTCTTTGGTAGTAAACATAAATAAAGTGTGGAAATCTTATTCTTTTTGTGTTAATTAAATTATTGAAGACATTTTGTGCACAATATAGATATGATATATATATACTGGATAGTATATTCACACGTACACATTTAAAAGCAATCAAACAAGCTCAGTAAAAAAACAATAAGATCAACTGCAATTAGATACCTATTTACTTTTTCTACCTTCTTTTCAATTCATGATCTTATTAGTTTATAAATAATAATGTCCGATTCCTACTCACCATTCCTCTCTGTCAGTAAATAAATCTTAAAATTTCTTTTTCTAATTTCTCTATCCTTTGTTTTTTGAATACTCTTTTCCAGTAGTGTCCAGTATAACATTTGTTTCAGTAATCTTTCCTGAGACATTCTCTTTACATATCCATATTATTCCAATTGTAATGTTCTGACTTCATTTATTTTCCGATATCATTATTTGGTTGATTTTTTTATTGCTTATCTATTTTTTTTTCTTGACTTTCCTGCAGATATTTGCTAGTAATCCATTTCTATAATTGTTAATCCTCTTTCTGGATTTTTCTTTTTTTATCATTTATTTACTTTCCAACTTATCATTATTTACAGATTTTCTACTCAAAATATTTCTTTTATAACTTCATCTGTTGCTATCTTCAAGCCTAGATACTTATATTTCTCATATTTTCCAAACCATTATCCAATCTTTTAATAATCTGTTGGATTCATATAATATATATATATATTATTATATTTACTTCCAGATTTCATGACATTCTTTTAATTTTCAAGTCATCTCAAATCATCATGATCCTGAAACCGAATTATTTGATCATCAGTAAAGCACAAAGTATATATTTTTATTATTTCCTTGCATTTTCTTTTCTATATTTAAGGATTTCTTCTGAATATATTTTGAATGATGTACGTGATAGATGACATCCTTACTTGGGTTTCTTGGTTATCTTTATACTATCAAGTATTTTCTTTTATTTTTGCTATTTCACAGAACAAATTCTATTATGGTACTAATACAATTTTACAAGCCAGATTCCCATTGAATCATTTTAAATATGTAAATAGCATCTATCTTTGTTATATCATTGTCAAACTTTTCTCAGTAATCTGGCTTATAAAACTGTCTAAGTAATGTAATCAGATTTATTTGTTCTATGAAATAGGCTTACATTCTTAGCATTGCATATTTGATAAATCGTAAAATTTCTTTAACTGCTTTAATACAAATTACACTTATATTACTTTAGTCACACAGAACAAGATGGCTATTGTAAAACTTCCTATTTCTCTTCTTTTAAACTCTTATCTATAAAAGGATAAGTGAAATGAAAGTAATACCAAATGATGTAATGCGCTAAAAATCCCGGATGTAAATTGTTAATTAACAATTAAAATGGGTGCTTTGTCAAGAATTGGTGGTCGAGAGGTCAACGACAGATGCTTTGCAAGCAGTTGTCCCGGGTTAGCAGGTTCGCTTCCCGGCTGATGCTATGACACACAAGGAAAAAAAATGGGTATTCTTATAAAAAAGAACAAACTATTGTTAAAAATCTGGCAGAAAAGAGCATCTATAGTAAAAAAGTACTTATTTAATATTATAACGTTTTCCGTTTTGCTAAGCCTCTATATGCTTTATAAAATGCGCGAGTTGATCAAGTTATGCAAAAAAAAAAGTTTCATTTCTATTTCTAAAAAACATAACTATCTTTCCTGATCAACTCTACCTAGTAATAGTTACGAATTACATTATCAACGAAATCAGTTTTTAATTTATTTGAAAGGCACCAGGATCCTGTAAGAACCCACTGAAAACGTCATATAACATCTGGTAAATTATAAATTAAAAAGAAAAGATACTTTTAAAAGTAATCGGTATTAGATTTTACCGTAACGAAAATTATTTTTTCAAAATATTATTCCTGGATTGGCAAAGGTAAATTATATATTTAAATATCACTAAAATAATATTAATAAATTTAATAATAATTAATAACTATTATTAATAACGCACAATGAAAAAGGTTGATAAAAGTAAAATCTCTTATTCCAACAAACTAAAAATATTTCTAAGTTAAATTACGAATTAAATAAACTGGAGAGAACACACGCCAATCCAGACATGAATCAATTTATAAAAAACAGTTGGATAAGGTAATTTAATAATGTTCACTTATTACAATTCATTTCCAAGATCTTGTATAAAATTATTTAAACGAAAGTCTCTTTAATAAGAAAATTAATGTCTATCGGGATTATTTTAAGACTTGTTTGCAAACGCTTAATTTTGGTCACAATCAGGAATAAATAGTCTTAACTTACCGGTAAGTTTTGTGAATTCACGAAGATTGTAGCTTACTATGTATAGTTTTTTGAGTTAGAATGAGCTCGGCCATTTATTATAAATTGATCTTGGTGCTGATTCCATAGGCTAGTCGCGTAAGCTTCTCTGGTGTCCATCAGTAACGATGTCAGCTAAAGCTCCGGTCTACTCTCGCATGAAGAATTATTTCATCGTAGAGTGGTCTGGATTCTTTAATCCAAAACCAACCAAAAGAATAACAGGCAAACCAAGATGTTCCTCCAACCGAACCCCTCCTTTTTATACTAGAGGTCCAGTTTTCAGACTTCTGCGCATATCTTTTGTTTGTCAAAATATACGTTGATAATCTTGTATATTCTTTATAAAATTTATGTTACAAAGTCTTTATTTTTTTCAGCATAATTCTGCCATCTTTAATTAGTTAAAATATTTTTACTTTCTCTTATCTAGATTCTTTATAAAATTTATGTTACAAAGTCTTTATTTTTTTCAGCATAATTCTGCCACCTTTAATTAGTTAAAATATTTTTACTTTCTCTTATCTAGATTGGTAATTTGTGTGTATTTTGTTCTCTCCAATTCTAACTTATTTCTAATTACATAAAAAAAATACGAAATAACAATTTAACTTTCATTGTATGTTTTTTTTAAACAAAATAAATTATATTTAAAAAAAATCTAAATTTACTTTTTTTTTTAGCTTTTACCAACTGCCAATACATATTTGTACCATATATAAATAAACGGTACAATATAGAAAAAATAGAACTTGAATTTCTTGTAGACAAACAATACTTTATTATGAACATTATCGGAAGCTCTTTTATAAGATTTTAATACATATGATTTCAGAATTAAATATAAATAAAATAAAATTTAAGCAGAAACAAAATATCTGTAGTAAAAAACTTAATTCAAAATAAATACATATAAAATATATATCAAGAAAAACTATGAATATGACTACCAGGTAACTGAAAGCATGCTATGCAAACCATGCTATTAGGATTAAATAAAGCTTTTCTCTATATACATTTTGTATGTATTTTATTTTGAATTACATTGTTCTGAGAAAAGTTTATTAAAATTTCAAAATTCTAAAAACTTATTTATTTAACAATAAATTTGCTCTGGTCCAATTAATAAAAATAAAAAACAATAAAATCATAATCAGTATTTTATTTTTGTCATTGGCAAAAAAGAACAACAGAATTTAGTCAGCTCTGAAGGTAGAGCCACTTAGAATAAAAATTTATTGTATGAAATTCAAAAAATGTTTGATTATACTAGAAAGAGCTTGCTATTATTACTCCATGAAGTGATGAGCTTTGGGTTCCAAGGAAAGAAGTTGAACTGTAATTGTTTTTTATGCTGATTTAAAAAAAAATAGTTAAATATTTATTTTTGGAGTATAACATTGAAAAAGATTAAAGAAAAATTGATGAAGAATTGGAGAAATATGAAGTTGAAGGAAGTGGACAAATTTTTTTAAATCTTCATGATAAAAATGGATAATATAAAGACAAAGTATTGCAATTAATAAAACAGTTTTAATTAAAATATGGTAGAAGAAAAAGAAATGCATTAGTACTGGAATAATGATGTGGTAATTATAGTGAAAAAGCACAGTAAGAGAATGCAAGTATTTTTTTTTTTCATATTAAACATTTTTTTTTAATGAGTGGTCCGAGAGGAGTCTGAGCAAATGGAACATGCACAGGAAGTTTTGATTTAAGAAAAGCCCAATTTATATCACAATACATTTACACTGAAGACAATAGCAATTCTTGAAAAATTCAAAATAGATTTGGAGTTAACATATCTTCACTGTATTTTAAAACTTATCCAAATATATCGTCAAGATCTGTAAGGCATTTCATTTTTAAGATTACAGAAAAGCTGTTTTAACTTGGATATCTATCCAAATCTAAATAAATTGGACATATGACTATACAGTATCATTAAAAGTCTGTCTGAATAGAGGAAGCCTAATAGGATAGTGGTGGCTATGGTTATTAAAGAACCAAAGACACCAAAATGTAGGAGTACTGTGTTTTCAATTTAAGACTCCTAGTTTTGTAGTTAAATGGAGATAAAAGGTGGTTGCTGGAGGGTTGCATTAGATCCTAAGATCTAGGTGCAGTGCTCTCAGATCCAAGGCTTCTCACTGATGAAGGCCACAAGCCAGAAACTAGTCTGGGGATATTGGATGAGTAGGCACTAGATGGGGATTTTATACACAAGCCTTCTGGCATCCATTGATTACTCTAGCTTGCTGTGTGTGGCAATACGTATAGTGAGTTTTGCCTGTTTTAATAGAGGAAGTACTTTGATCACATTTTGAATAATGATGCACAAAATAACTAAAATGTTCATCTATTCAAAATATTTTCAAATAAAGAATGCCATTCCCTAATTTAATGAAATTATATTGTTTTCTAGGTCCATATGTTCTTTTTAATATGTGAAAAAAAAGATCTAAAATGACCACGATCAACAAATAAATGCACCTTTGCAGTTTTTATTTACTAATCAATTTTAAGTTTTCTTTTCAGTTGTTGAACTTCTGTTTTTAAACTTCTAAGTTGCTTATGAAATTCCTCTTTCATTTTATTTTCTGCCATATTTCATTTTAAAAAAGTCAATAATTTAGTCATTATCAGAAAATCAGTCAGGATTTTTTTATTTATAATGGACCTATAAACAAGCATATTTATATCCACAACATACTTAAAAGAATTTTATGTCTTAATAATGTAATTAACATGCAAATTGAAATTCTAAATTTTAATAGTTTAACAAGTATTGGAATATTAATAATCTACCAATCATTCAGCATTTATAACTAACTACTGCATAATCTAAGATGCCATTGTCTTGTCAAATTTTCTTTATATTTTTTTGCTAAACAAAGTGTTTGTGATACTCAGTTCATGTCTTAACACAAAATTCATGTTTTAAAAGATGGCAATTACACTTTGGATACTCAAGATCCTTAATTTGTCATTCAGTCAGTAACCGATGTTACTAAATGAAAGAGTAAATATGAACTATTATTAGAAAAAAGAAAAATTAATTCATAATAAAAGAGAAATATAATACAGTATTAACTATGAGAGACCAGGATATAATGTTAAAAGATTGTTTTTATAATAAGTTTTGTAGGCATAGCATTAAGAGGAGATGCAAGATTAAGAGACCAGAATGCAAATTAATACGATGAATCCAGAAATTGTACTAATACAAAAAAAGGAGAAATGGTAGTTGGGAAATGATAAAAATAGGAGGATAGCAAATTTAAGAAAAAAAATTTACATAAAGTACTATCAGTGAAAGATCCAAATTATTTAAGTATAGTGGCATATGATGATTAAAAAAATCCAGAAAAACAATAGTACATAAAAACTGGTGGGAAGTATAAGTTTAAGAAAATAGTAGCAGATAATTCATCTCATTCTTTCATTGTAGAATTCAAGTTGATTAAAAATTCAAAGAAAAACATTTGGAGCAAGATGGCTATATTTGTAAAGAAAATGTGTAAAAAGTAGAGGCAAGTAATGGAATATATGACTATCATGAAATAAAAATATAACAAAATATGAGGAAACAAAAAACCAATAAATAAGGAATCCATTTTTTTTAAAGATATTCTCAGAAATATTCTACATTAGAATAAAATCTTTCATGATCAAACCTATTAAAAACGATGCTTTAACTATGGATTTGATCTAAAAATAATGCAGATAAACAAATACTAAATTAATATAGAGATGACAATAGTCACACATGGAAAATAATACCAGAGATGATTGATTATATTCTATTTAAGAGATTAAAGATCAGTTTATGATATATGTCAACATATATTTCAAGAATAGATTTTTTTTCTGGAATTAAGGAAAACATTTACAAATGATTACTTAACATTGACGTTTTCATAAAAAAAAAAAAAAGGGTAATTATATAAATCACACAAAATAGATTCATTATATGTCAAGCATATTGTTTCTTGTAATCTTGTTAATATAATAAATTCTTTATTTAGAAACTGCTTGTCCATTGAATCTCTAATTAGTCATACAGATTCTACTGAAAGTATCTTCAGTAACTTTAGGGTTTTACATTATCTGGCAAACAATTTATATTAGAATGAAAAACATTTTTTTGATAGCAGATTATGAAGGATTATTATAGTGCCATCCATGTTTTTGTAACACTGCAGGACTGATTTAGCCTTCTAATTTCAAGTTATAAATTTGATTTAATATAAGTACATACTTACATCTATAATTTTAAATGAAACATTTATCTTTAAGTGGTGAGCTGTTTTGAAGCCCTAATAAAATATCCCTCTCTTCTATGAATAGAAAATTGTAAAAGTAGTGACAAAAAGAGAAATGGGTTTATTGTGAATAATTTGAATAAACAATTCTAGCAAAAAAGGTAAAAGCTTTCCCAACACCCTGAGATTGTTTCACAAAATTCAATATGATGCTTATGACTACATTATAGTAGGATGAGATTTTATTACAGTTGCTTATACTGCTCTGAAGTTTAAGAAGAATCTTCCGATGCAAGAAAACCTTGAAAACAAAACTGATGAATCTGAAATGGTAAAAAAGTAGGGATTATATAAGAAAGTCAATGAGATTATCACAAAAACTGTAACAAAATATAACTAACGATTCTCAGAGTTTTGCTTTTGATATGGAATAGAGGGAGATGTTTTCTGAACTGTACAAAGATGATGAAGCTAAGAAAGTAACAAGTCATAAGATGAGAATAACTTAAAATATGAAAACAAATTTTTTTTATTGAGTTCAATTTTTTGTTATAACTGACAAATCAGATTTTAAAAAATGAACCTTTATAATAAAAAAAAAAAAGGCAATATATTCACAGCTGTGCAAGATAGTTTATAGGATTTGAGAACTAAAGGTTCTTGGATTGAAGTGCAATTGGTCATTTTGATGCTCAAGACTTCCTAAGCAAAAACTATTCACTTTTTTTATATATATACTACAAATATAACTTTATATATGTTATATAAAGAATTTTCAAATAAGCTCTTAACAAGTTTAAATTACGTCAAGTGACATCTGACTTGATTTTTTTTTTTTAACTTTATATATATTTAATTTGCAAAATAAGATTTAACCAATGAATAAAATGCCTGGCATGATCTGATGACATTCTAGAGTAGCAGATTCTAACATTTAAGGTACACAGATTGTACTCATGTTTATTACTTCCAGTGCTGATGATCTATGTGAGAAGTTAAGAAATAACTTTGTAGTGAAAAGTTAAATTATAACTCGTATAAATGTTGGTCAATTCCTTCTTTTGTAAATAATTGTGAATGCACTGTAAATACTATAATTTAAAGATTAATATCAATTTTTCCAGTCTTATGCATACAGACATACATAAAATATATACACACTGATGTGTACAATATACTTACTTATATACATATTTAAATCACCCATCTAAACGTTATATTTCAATAATGTCCTCTGTGAAATAAATATAAAGTCAAAGAATATCCTCTTGAGCCTTATGTTGCAATGATGGTATATGTTGAAATTCAGACCTATTCAAACAAAGAGCATGAAATTAAATTAGCAACGACCTTCAATTGCTAGTAAACAAACGTTTAACTTACGTATACAAAGAAAGATTGCAGCAGCATTCATTTTAAACTTTACTAATTCCCAACATATTATAAGAAAATATTCCAGTGCATATTGCTAGCTGAAAATTAAGTGGAAAATATTTAAATATTTTCCATTTGATTTTCAGCTAGCGATATGCACTGGAATATTTTCTACATATATATGTATTAAAAAAATAATTATACTATCTATTAATAAGTTTGTTTTCATTATAAAAAAAAATTCAGCCAAGTCTAGCTTAATTTTTTTTCTATTTAATATTAATTGCTAAATTTGACTAATTATTGTTATATGCATATCCCTACAAGAAGAATCCATTTTTAGAATATGAGAAATATATCATGCATACATTATGCACATGTCCAGTATTTCAAAATCCATAAGATAAGATTTGTGTTACTATGGCTAAAGACCTAAAAGTATAATGAAATACTGCAAAATTCTGAAGTCAATTATTGAAAATATATATTTTATATGTAACAACTATTTTATTTTTAAAATTGTGTACAAGTATTTTATATTAATAAAAATGTATATGAGTATTTTATATTAATAAAATTTTTTTGCAAGAAACAAAATGTATTGATGTCATTTAAAATTTTTATTGAATTTAAAAAGATGCAAAATTTGTGTTTACATGGGATATCAAAAGTATTGAGCCATCTTATGCAATTTGGCAATTAAAAAAAAAAGTTGGAAATTGAAATATAAAAAATTATAGTTTCCAAGAACAGTTCTCTCTCATCATAGCGTAGAATCATTGCCTGTAAACTTGAATAGTCAATGGATAACAGATGATAATGCTATATTCGTCATGTCTCCAGATTGGTTTCTGACTTTTGCCATTATCAGTGAGGACTTACGATTCAAAACTGATAGGATAAAGAGAATTAGTTTCACAATTGCATGTTAAAGGTAAACTGAGAAAGTCATGTGACGTCTTGTTAGTAGTTATACAAAGAATTAACAAAGATTTTTACTTATTTTATGTTAAATATATATATAATTAAAATGATGTCTTTATTTTTAAACAATTTTTATCCTACTTCATTCATAAAATCAAATTGTCTTATTTTTATTAATTACTGCTACCAAAAGTATATTATAAAGGTAAAGCACCCAATAGATTTTGATGAGTATAAAATATATTTTGTGTTAACAGAAGTTGACTGAATATCAGTTACAAATAGAACAACTTTTTGATACAAAGAATGTAAAAAAAATAGTAGCAGAAAACAAAATGCCATTAAAAATAAGATTTATCTAGGGTATTATCAGAAAAATTGTTAAACTTCTGATTAAACTATATATAAAACTTTCGCTTAAATTGTCATACATAAAAAATCAAAATACTAAAATTAATATATAATAAATAAAAATTCCAATCAATACTAATTGCTATCAAGTTAGAATAACTATTATAAACACATAGAAATTAATCAAACAATAATGTATTATTACTGTACTTATTATAGTTAAAAAATATATAAACTATTGATAGTTATATGATGTGTTCATATTGAAAAATCTTTCTTATTAATCACACATGGAAAAATTATAGATGATAAAATATATGTATGGAAAATATACATTATATCAGACAAGTTAAAGTAATCAATCATCTTTCACTTAATAACTTATGCCTGAAGTTAGGATTGCTAAGTATATAATTGTATAAAGATGGTTATTAAAAGATAATTAACTTAAATTTTATATTTCTGGAATGACTATCTGCTATCTTATAAATGAGTTGGTTTCATGAAAATATTTAATCCTTTGAACTTCAATTCCTATGTTGATAACTCTGCATTCCTAGTTCAGTACTCCAGAATATAATATTACAATTCAGATGATATGACAATCATATATATATATATTGAATGCATTTAACAAATATAGAATATTTATAAGAGAGTTAAGAATTCACTCAGATACATTTAAAGTTAATAAGATGAAAATAAACAATATGGTACATATAATATCTAACATTGTACAAAAACAAAAAAATTGAAAAATGTATATATAATTTATCAATATGTATGAATCTATATACGATTCATCTTAATAAAGAAAACATGTTTAAATTAATTTAGAAAAACACTATCATGATGTATAAGTTTAACACATGATTGACAAAATACAATATTCGTCCCTAGATGATTATATATATAAATAAATTGCAAATATACAGATATTCTAAATACAGTATTACAGTTATGATGCATTATATTATTTAGGTCTTTGAGATTTTATTAATTCTTTATAATTAAGAATTTTGATAAAGTCTATACACATAAAATTATCTATATTTATCAGTAAAATAACAGCATTTGTTCTATATCAGTTAATTTCTTGAATGGTTTTACTATGGACTGATTCCTGTTGACTTCTATTATCCAGACACATTCTTTAATTCATGACCCTTTAGATTTCACATCTTTGGCATTATTCATCATTATAGCAGATCAGTTAGCAATGAACAAGTATTTTATTCAGGTTTCATAAAATTTCAATTGGAGTTTTCATTTCACTGAATAGAGAGATCAGTATTAGAAAAAGTATAATAATAGTATTTAACTCATATAAAGTCACTTTTGACTATTCCTGGCAATTCATTTTCTCTTCTAGTATGTTTTAGAATTTTCAATCTCTTTCTAATAATCTTAAAGCTCTACTACTTAATCTGAAGAAAATATCACTTTAAATACCTGGTGATAACTTATTTCTGTTCTTGGAGACAAACAATTATTCATGTTTTCTTCCTTTATAAATAATTTTAATTATTTAATTTTTTTAAAAATAAGCTTATGGAAAATTGATATAAAATTTTATTTAACATTTTTTCTATATAAATTTACCTGACTGACAAACATTTTATTAATTAGTTATATTTCAACTTCATAATATAATAACTAATTATTCCAAATCTATAATAATAATAATAATAAGACAATTACTTAATTCTTTAAAATTTTATTTTGATTAGAAAAATTAATGAAACTGAACAATTTATTTCATTCTTTCTCATCTTGTACCTCACAAATGAATTTTTAACCCACAACAGCTACAATGCGGTTTTGTTACATTCCAACTACAATCGGTATGTCATACTGCTACTAAGATATGTATTTGTTATACATATATTTTAAATTATTTACAATAAATGTTAAATTATTTATATAAAACAATTTAAAAAGTAAAGCCAGAAAATAAATAAAAAAATTATTTTTGTTTAACTGAATTCAGTTAACTTTTTTTTAAATCAGTTAATTGATTTCTTATAATCAGTGATTTTAAAGAAATAAATTTTTAGTTTTTGTTGCCATTAGTTCCAACAAATTTTATTATATTTTTTTTAAAAAGTATTATTAAAAAAAACCTATTGAAAATTTTTTATAGCAAAGTCTAAACTGCAAGAGATATGAGATGCTGTTAAAACATAAAGGGGGGTATGAGATAAATTCAAGTTAATTTGATTTTTGTAAAATAGATATATTTAAGAAGGTAATGAGAGGGGGCACCTGTTCAATTTAAAAAAAATATGCAACCATTTAAAAAGTGATCATGGCATAACATGATTGCAGCCATTATAAATTAATCATACATCCCAATATATATATATATTATTTAAAGACAAAATAAATTATTTTCATTTCAATATATTATCAATCAACATGGATAAAATAAATATTTTTAACTTTAGATTATATACATATTGTCAACAATCATATTTTATTGAAATAAAGCTGGTTCAGATAGCAGTATACATTAAAGCTGTGATACTTATTCATTTCAATTTATACCAACACATCCAGGAAAAAAATCATTAAGATATAGTTGTGATGTCAAGCTTAAAGCAATCAAAAATTGCTAGTAGATCATGCTAACAGAATAAATTTACTTACAAAAATTATTTCAAGAAATGTCAGAGTTCTTTATATATTTTAATAATATTAATTGATTAAATTCAAACCAATATGCTACCTAAGAAATTTTGTGATTGTGTAAATATATAACACTTATAAAAGGTATAAAAAATTTTGTGAGTATATAACATGATGAAAAGCCAATCATTTTCTTTTATTGGAAACTTCAACATTTGTATCTTAATAAAATAAACAATTAAAATTTCATTTAAGCACAGTCAGATGGATATGTATGTTCAAATGCACGCTATTTATTATTTCTTCCAAATGATAGGCTAAATATATCTACATTAAATATAGTATTTAATCATTTTTTTTGAAAGAGAGTATATATAACGATTTAACCCATTTCAAAAAGTTTAAGCCTGCATTTTGTTTTTAATTAGGATTTAATTTTATAAAAGAAAATGTTTTATCACGGATATGTTAATTTATTTTACATTTTTGACTCAAAAATAATGTTGAAAATCTCATTTTTAATTATTTTTTGATTTATTTTTAATTAATTAATGAATCAGATAGAGGGCTCTAAGAGTAACCATGTGCTGAAACTTTGATGATGTTCAAAGGAAAAATGAATCCATCTCTAATTACTGTTAAGATGAATTATATGAAAAAGTTTACTTATTGTGAAGCAAAGAAGGGAAAAGCAATAGTCTAAATGTAAATAAAATATTAGCATTGGGAAAGATATTTCAAGAGAATATTAACAAGTTGAGTATTATAACAACATTATTTATGGCCACCCTCATTTATAATTGGCTGCTAATAAATATATATGCACATGACATCTTAAATATTATGGAAAGTAGAAAATAATGCAAAAATAATAGCATAAATGCTATGTATTTGTATTGCGTTATAATAATATCAGCAAGTAATAGAAAGTTAAATACTTTAAAGGTACATATCTAAAGATAAGAAAAGAGATAAGCATTTCCAGTTTTATCCCCCCCCTCTTCTGCGCCATTGTAATATCCCCACCCCCCCCAAGTACTCATAAGCACATGTACTAAATAATTTCAACTACCGATAATAATAATAAATGTTTATTTACAACAAACCGATATTAACATATTTACAACAACTGACATTAGTGTATTTAGGTTACATATATATACTCTCACTAATAATTTAATATACGAATTACAGTACTGGCCTTACGATTACAACAAGTTTGATATATTAATAATATGCTTACATAATCTGGCCTTGCGGCTTACGATAAATAATAATAAAGCATGGATGGCCTCTATAAGTCCCTAGTTCCACTTTGGCACCTTCAATGGCAGAGTTCACTGGATCACAAGTTCTGATTTCAGCCGGCATGCCGTCTTCTGGTTACACTGATATCTCGTGATGATTTTCTTGTTCCCACTGGGCCTTAAATACTGTTCTTCTCATTCATGCACAGGAGTCTGGGACAGCCCTGCCTTGCTTCGGGTCCGCGTTCCAAACTGCTATTTCTCTGAGGTTCGTGACTTTCCCGCGCAGAGGAGGGGGGGGATAAAACTGGAAATGCTTATCTCTTTTCTTATCTTTAGATATGTACCTTTTAAAGTATTTAACTTTCTATTACTTGCTGATATTATTATAATGCAATACAAATACATAGCAATAAACAATACAGATTATGTGAATTATATATTTTTTATATTATTTTATTATCTATTTGACAGAAGATATTCATTCAATTAATCCTTTCCAGAAACAATAAATATTTTACTAAAAATTATATTTGATTTATATGTTGATCCATGATATAAAATTCAATTGTGAAGGAAAGTTGATATTTTGTCTTTTTTTTAGATAGCTACAGAATTCTCAAGAAGTCAGAATTTTTTTCAGACAGTAGCTATTTAACCAAACATTCAAAATTGTTGGTAAATAGACATTTTTAGCTGGAAAATAAAAGTTAGTGTTGATAATAGAAAGAGCATCTACTCATACATACAAAAAAATCTTACTTCAAAAATATTAAAGTTCATAAAAAGATATTTGGGACAAGCCCACGTGTAGACATGAAAAAATAACTGTAAAATGATTTTTTTTTTTTCTGTTTGATATAATACATTATAAACATTTTACTTTAAAATATAATTTAGGCACAAAATAATGGAATAGATTTTTGAAAATAGAATACAGACAATAATAAAAAAATATGCCAACAATGTTTTTTCAAATGGATCAAATTTATTGTTTTGGTATTGCAAAATTATATATACAAATATACATATGCAGACACATATAGTCAGATGCACACACAATCATATATTTCTTGTACACCTCTTAAATAAAATATTTAACATAAATCTTGCCATACAACTTTATATAGTGAGTTCTAAATTTACATGCATTTAAAATACAATAAACACTAATTGAAGAAATCTGTGTGAATAATACTATGCACTGAGCTTCATGAATTTACAATTTTAAAAAAAATATATCTAGATTATAACAAGTCAAATTTCATTACTATATTTTAAAAAAATACCCCACTAATATTTTATCATCTTTCAATTTTTTTAGACATGATTGTATTATGATTTGAAGATGTAGAACTTATTACTTTAAAAGAATACTTTCTTTGGGGTATTTAATTCCTTAATCAAAGAAAATAGATTTATAATTAGATAAATTACGTTAATATACTAATTAGTAAATAAATAAACAAAAAAAATCCCAGCAATAATCCTATTATTTATTTATAATAGAGACTATTTCAAATAGTCAACACATGATTATTAAATAAAGGATTATCATTATTATGTTTTAACTTTTATTTATTTGAAATACGTCAGTGATATAAGTAGAAGAATCTTGTTTTTTCTAATGCTTCAAATAGTTAGTGTAAAAAACGAAATTTACTACAAATACTGTCTATTATTTAAATTTTTTTTTACATATTAGTAGAATTCCTAAACAGAAAATAATCAACAATTTTCATCAACTCCCAAAAAAAGTCATTTCATTTTAGTTAATAAATAAAACCATTCTAGGTAATCACTTTAAAAGCCCCTTTATGGAGATAAGTAAGTGGAAGAGCTTACTTTTTTATAAAAAATTATTAAGATTTACTTATTTCTTTAATAAGCCTGAGTGACTTCTAATCCAAAAACAAGTATGTTGCAATAGTAATTCTCTTAGAATGCTGCAAGAAAGAGATTCTCCTAGGCCTATTATTTACTTTATGCATGAAAATTTAAAATATTTTGAATTATAACCTTCGCTTAAATTAACTCACTATAAACACACACATATGTATATATACACACAATGTACAAATTCACATATAGTACATGCAATATGATTTTACAAATATTTATATATATATTCATTAAACTGCACATATATAAATGTTCATACCACATATATATGTATGCGTAGATGTATACACATGCATATATATATACATATGCGTAAAAAAGTGTACATATCAGATTTACATAAATAAATGTAAGTATATATTAGATAAAAATATATAGATATACACAAATGCCCACAAAAAGCTAAAAAAGTTTGATAATTAAACAAATAATAATAAAATAATTTACATGAAATATTTTATAAAACAAAAAACATTTTGCTTTACAAATTTAAGACTTGAATTCTTTTTGTTCAAATTCCATACTTGCATTGAAAACAAAAAAAAAAGAAGTTTGATTCTCTGTATATCTCACTTTTTATTTATCAACACCCAAAAGTTCACATTCCAATAGCACCTGTTTACCAGAAAAAGATGACATATGAATCAATTCTCCATCTCCGCTACTTGACTGTACAAACTGTAACGACGCCGATGAAACCATTACAAGATCAGAAGGTTCTACACTATCACTCATTAAACTTGACTGACTAACTTCTCGATTTATATCTGATTCTTCAATTTCATCCTAAAATTAAATATATTAGAGCATGTTTTATAAAAGGTTAAATTCTTTTTTGATAAATCCTTTTCAAATTCACCATACTAAAATAAAATTAAAAGAACTTACTTTTATTTCAACATCATTTGAAGTATCTAAATCTGTCTGACTTGAAATATCAGTTTGACTTGCTAATTCTGAGTGGTTAATTTCTTCAGCTGGTGAATTAACCTGATCAGATTGTTCCAGATTATTAATATCTGGTTAGTAAAAAAAAAAAAAAGTTAGTTTCAAGTCTAAAGATTTTCTTATTTATTATTATTATTACAATGAAATACCTTCATCTGACTGTCCAAGGGTTTGCTGAACATTTAAAGAACTCCCAACATCAACACAATTCTGGGCAGAACTAGTACTAATTATAATCTGAGAGGATGCGTTCACTTGAACGGTTACATTATCATTGCCTTGAATAGAATCAGCCTGCAAACAGATAAAATCTAATTAAAATTTATTCATACAAAAATATTAGACTACATACACTATTTTATTGCACAATAAAGATGTGTGTGAATATAGGCATTTAATGTATATCTAGAATACTTCAGAAAAGAAAGAATTTAAATAATTAACTATGCAAAAAACAAAAAAAAGAAAACTTATTAGAAAGTGCAACTGGCTAATTTGCATGTAAAGAAGTTTGCTTTATGCAAATTAGCAACGCTGATAAAATGTCAGTAGAAGAATTAAATAAGAGGAAAAAAGAACAAAAGTAAACTAGTGAAATGATAAACTAGTAAAAATGAAGTTGTTTTGGATATTAATAAAGAAAAGTTCTAATCAAGAATCTAAGTGAACTACCTCTAAAATATGTGTGTGAGCAGTAAGGTTTTTGCAGAAACATAATTACAAAACTAATGAGTTAAAGAGACTTTATAAATGTTATTCTTTAAGAACATATGAACTTTAAGAAGATCTGATTGATCTTATTCTCAACTAGCAAATTAGTAAGTTGAATTAGTACTAATGTCTTACTAATACCATACCTATTATGATAATCGTCTGAAATCCGGGCACGGCCGCTTGGGGCGTTGTTTGTGTGTCCAAAATATATAAAAATTCCGTTTACTGTAGCCGGGCCTTACGGTTTAATACAACATTTAATATTGTATTAACCCATTTTGGCAGGCCGCTTTACATGACATTGCACAAGAAGTATTTACAGCCTGTTTTGTGCTTAGAAAGTATTTACGCATATTTGTTCTATTCACAGCTGATTACCATATCGCTTGAGGGTGTTTGAAGAATTGCGGAGTACAGAAAGTGTGTGAGATTATGTCATTTTTTTTCCGCCACATAATGTACACTTTTTATTACAGCAATAAAATAATAAATAAGTTCAAAAAGTTCAAAGCTTGTGTCCTTTTTTTTTTTTTTTCATTTCATTACAAATTGACAAGTATTTGGATTATATTTTTTGCAGCGGGGTTAAAATAAATGACTATTTTGGTTGACTTTTTGTTAATAATACGTAATCCCCCCCAAAAAGCAGTTTATTGTAGAAGGCCAAAAAAAAAAGATAATTAACGAAATATAAATAAAAGTAAAAAGTGAGAAAAAGTTGTTGGGAAAAAAACCAAAGAAATTATTGACTTTTTGTTACAATTATTTTTCCGAGTGTGGGGTGGGTGTTTTAAAACAAATTTTGATCCCCCAAAAAACACTAAAGTTTAATTTTTATCGTAGAAAAATAAAAGAAGAAAAACAATTTGGTCACACCCCCCCCCCCCAAAAAAAAAGGTTGAATAAATTCGAAATAATACCCAAATAATTGCATTATATTTTTTCATCAGGGTTAAAACAAGTGGGGTTCAAATAAAAGACTATTTTTATTTACTTTTTGTTAATAATAACAGTACGAAAGCCCCCCCCCCAAAAAAAAAAACTTTATTGTAGAAGCCAAAAAAAAAAAAAGGCTAATTCTAACGAAATATAAATAAAAGTAAAAAGTGAAAAAAGTTGTTAAAAAAAAAGTAAAATTATTGACTTTATGTTACAATTCTTGATCCGAGGGTGGGCGTGGGGATTTCAAAACAATTTTTGAATCCCCAACAACACAAAAGTTACTTTTGATTTAATAATAATAAGAAAAACAATTTAGTCAACCAAAAAAAAAAAAAGTTAGAACAAAGTCGAAACAAGTCCCAAATAATTAAACCATTATATTTTTTCGGCGGCGGGGTTAAAACAAGTTTTTCGTCATGAAATAGTCCAAAGTTTTAAAATTCAGAAAAAATAAACACAAAATTAAATTATCAAAATTTTTTAAATAAAAAAAAATGTTAGGTTAAAAAAAAACAAAAAACAATGAAAGTGAATCTAAAAATTTGTTTAATAAAAAAGGAAATCATGTTATAAATGAAATAAAAAGTTTGTTTAATCAAAAAAAAACAAAACAAAAACATGTTCTATAAAAAAAAAGTTACGACGGCCCGGTAACGTTATATTTGATTGATTTTTGTATAGCATCAATGCCCCAAGCGGCCTTGCCCGGATTTTAGACGATTACCGAAAAAATTTTAAAGCCACGCTGGTTTCTAGTGATAATGCTTAAGCTATTTTTCATCAAGATATAGATTATTCATATCCACATTCCAATATCTCCCAATAATACTGTCAAGTGTTTAGATGCTTGATCTTTGGACTTCAGATGCCTGTAATCCTCCACAAGTAATGTTGCATATTCACTACATCACATGTTGAGACATCATACAAAATGGCAACTGCAATATCATAATTTTTCTAACCAATAATAAATTGCTTTGAAAATTAAATATATGAAATTTTTACACTCTTCTCATATATTTTACTTCAATCATTCTAAATAAGTCAATTCCAAAGTCAAGCAGATTAGATTCTTTAATACATATATTGATCACAAACAATAATATATATATATATATATTATTAATAGATTATACATCAAATAGTACAAGTATGCAAATGGGAAATTATTAAAAATTATTTTATTAAATAAAATGAAATAAGGAAAGAAAATTACAGAAATCTCAAAAGTATACTATAACATCTTGTCATTGAAAAGTTCTTTTGGCAATAAGAAGAAAAAATGGTTCTATTACTAAAAAAAAACACATAAAGTGTGTAAAAGAATTCTACCAAGAATTTCTCTACATAAAGAAATAGTCTTTCCAATTATACCTTTTTAAATATTTTAAATGAAGAGATGAAATCTAAGAAAAATGAAAAAGCTCAAGAAAATGGGAAATAATTATTAATATTTTAAAAAAAGCAGATAAAGAAATATCGAAATCTGTGGCAAAGCTATCTAAAATAGTAAAGATAAACTAGATGATTGAAGGAAAGCATTTGGTAATACTGATATTTAAGAATAGTGAAAAGATATTACAAATCTACCTTACATTATGCAAGATATTCTTTAAGCTCATTGCAATTCATCTACAGAATACTTTAAATTCAACTAACCAAACAAATAAACCGATTTAAAAATATTTATATCACAGTAATCAAATTCAAATAGTAAGAGAAACTGTAGAAAGAATCAATGAGTATGACTTGTCACTATGATTTAGATTTATAGTTTATGAAAGGCATTTTGATTCTATATGTATTTTAGTAGTGATTCAATTTTTGGAACATCAAAAAATATATATTCGCAAGAAAATGCCAAATACTGAAGAATATTTGTCACAATGCAATAGCAGTGATTAGACTCCATGTCAATAATATATATTGACAAAGGTGATTCTATTTCTCCAAAAGTTTAAACTGGCTTACTGGAAATGCTTTGCTAATTAAAATACTAAACTATGGAAATAAGAAGAATATTGTTTAAGTCATCTAGATTTTGCAGATGATGAGGATGTTTTTGTAAATAGAACTTCAAGATAAATGCTAAAAAAATTAATATTCAATAATTTTTCACAAAGGAGAAAATAAATATAATAAATTAGAAATTAAATAATTTAGTCATATTACTAAATTAGATGAAAACACAATGGATAAAATAATATTAAAAGAAAATGTTTATATGATTGAAAGAAAAAATTGCTTAGTACAGATTTGAGATTTAGACTCTTAATAAAAAAATCACACAGTAAAGTATAGAAAATAACAGAGAGGATCGAAAATAAACTATATGATAATAATTGTCACTGACAACATTAAAAGAATGAAAAGATTGAACAAATTGGGCTGAATATATTGCTAAAAGAAATGACTATAAATATATAAATGAAGTCTTAAACAGGATCTCAAGAAATTGTAAAATATCTAGATTGAATGAAATAAGAAAATTTATTGGAATAATGTGGAGAAAAGAAGTTAGAATCAGAAATTAGATTTAATTTAGAGAGAATTTCATAATGCGGAGGACTAATAACAGATGAAGTTGATGGTGACAATGGCATCTAATCAATTACTATATGACAGGTTAATGTAAGATATATATATATGTATTAAAATTTTATGAAAAAATTTTGCAAGTCAAGGCTAATGAAATTGTATTTCCCATCAATTGAAGCATATAATTATAAGATAGTGTATTAAAATTTAAATGAAATAATAACAAATAGCCATTCATAAACGAGTATGACCTGGATACTCCAAAGAAAAAAAAAATCTAGAAATGAGTTTTGTGATGATTATGCAAACCTACAAATACATCCAGAAATAAAACATAAAAATCCATTTTCCTGTTTACTGATATTTTGCAATGTTTCTTTTAATTTCTTCAGCAGAAAACTTTTCTTTCTGAAATACTTCAGCACTATGACTAATTGTAATTCTCCATTATAATCTATTCTCTGCCATATCTTTCCAGTGGAAACCAAATGACATTGAACTTCTTTCGAATATCTTTGAGATAATCCTTATAACATAGCAGGATCTACCACTCCCACAGAAATCATGATCAAGTTCGCCACAAAACATCTTTTTAGGAAATCTTCCACTGTTCTTTCACTTTTCATATCCAATTCTATAAAGATATGATTTTACAATTGTGATTCAATATTATCACTTCTAGCAAGTTAGAATATATAGATTGATTTTATGATCTTGCCATTGTAGTTTAAAAAATTTATGGACCTTTTCTAATGCCTTTATATTGTGTTGGTAGGGTATCCAAGCCTCACTTCTATACAATAAATTAGATAAAATAACAGCTCTACATATAGCTAATTTGGTTGTAGTAGTTATTTCCCTGAGAGGAAAACCTGCCTTTTAACTTGTTAAAAGCAGCAGCAGCACATTGGAATCTGTGTTCCACCTCAACATCTAAATCAATTTTCCTATATAAAAGTACCAAAGTATTTAAACTGGTTTACATTCTCAAATTGATAACCATCCAAACTACAAGTTTTCTGAGAATTTTTCTTCCATCATTGGTTGATAAAGAACTAGAGATTTTTCAAAATAAATTAATAAACCAAAGTCTTTATTTGTTGCACTCAAAACATAAAGGACATTCTGTAAATCAACTTTTGAAATAGCAAAAATAGAACAGTCATCTGCATATTGTAAACCCAGAACCCAAGAAGAAATTCTTGCTTTCATTTTTAATCGATTCAAATTAAAAATTCACCACTAAACCTGTATTATAACTTGATCCTTGTTTAAGTAAGTTGCCTATAAACAATTCTAAAGACCACTGTCATAGAAATTGATAACAATGTTGGCGCAAGTGCACATTCTTGTTTAACAACAGTTTTCATTTCAAATGCCTCCATTTTCTACCTGTAATAATAATATTCCCTCTCATTATATCATGTAGAAGTACATAATATCAATAAATTTTGGTTTAGTGGATAATAATGATCTTCCATGATAATTATTGGAATCTTATTTTTAAAAATTGGAACAATAAAAGCATCATTAAGATCAGGTGGGACAACTTCATGGATCCATATATTCCTAAAAAATTCTAATATTTTTGAAGCTAACATGTCACTACCATATTCTAAAAATTCTCTGAGTATTTCATCAAGAACTACAGCTTTTCCATTTTTAAAACTATAAAAACCTATTTTGACTTTATTAAGCTGACATCTTTGTCCAAATCTAAATAAATAGATAAAATGAACATATCATTAAAAATCGTCGTATCAATTCCTTTATCATTAGTCGAAAGATAATCAAAATATTCTTTCCACTTGTTCAAAATATCATTGTTATTATATAAGAGAGAGTGACATTGTTGTATTTAATAAGATTAATATATCATTTCTCAGGTCCATATGTTATTGTCAATGCATCAAAAAATATCTAGAATAACCACAATTAATAAATATCTGTATTAAGTTCTATTATCCAAAACAACATTTCACAAGATTAGATTCTTAATATATATATGTTTCAATAGAACAATCTCTGGTTATCAGTTGTTGCTGAAAGAATATTAGTAAACACACACAATATACAGCAAATCAGAAGTACTGTGTTAAAACAAATGTTGCAAAGCAGGAGCAATCATTTGACTCTTAATAAGTAGTCTTAACTTTAAAATATTATATAGGAAGAAATAAAAAGGTTTTGCACTAAGTCATGTATAAATACAACTTCCACATTCTCAAAGTAAATCATATAAATAATTGGTGAAAGATATAAATATATAAAGAATGTGTCTATTTTGATGCGGTGTTAATCTAGGTGGAAGTATTTAATACAAATTACTTTCGATTTTTTACCACTATTGAAATCAGTAAAAAAAAAATTCTAGATATATTTGTTAAAATATTTAACATTAAGATAATAAAGTTAAAAAGTTTCTTTAATAAAGAATAATAAACAAAACTATTTCTAATATTTGAAGATTTGTGATGATAGCATTTCATGTTAGTGTTATATGCTGGACTATTTCCATCATCTATTTGAATCAGTAAATATTCTTAGAAAAATTCAAACGCTATTTATACATTTCCAAATACATTTAATTGTTATCAATAACAGATAAGTTAGTAAAGAACATGTTTGGAATATTATTGGTTCTCTTCTTTAGGTGTTGCTGGCCTGATCAGTTCCAATCTAGCAATGGAATAAAATCAGTCATCTTTAGATTTGGGAATACTGAATTTAAGGTGAATTTCAATTCTCATGCTGATACAGGTTAGTCAGAAATATACAAAGAGAGGAGAATAATGCCACTTGAAACAATGCATTCTATATTAAATCATGTATTACTACTAACAGAACAATGTATCTGAAAAAGTAAAAAATAAAATTTAAAATTTTTCTAAAAACGTATAACAGTTCAACTACATTGTAAAAGTAGATCATTATATAAGTTAAACTATTTATAAGGTAAAAATTAATTATTATATGATTAAAATGTATACAACATGTATTTGTAATCACATTACATAAATATATAACCATGTACTCAATTAAAAGTTTATATCGGAGTTAAAAAATAATCTCTAGTCTATTAAATGATTAATAATAATCATTAATATATTTAACTAAATGGATGTTGTCAAACATGTACATCAAAACTTATAGATTAAATTGTAGTAATTTATAAATTAAACTATCTAACTTTGCAGATGAAGAAAAAAATATGAAATAATATTTTCAATTACTTGAATGTGGTTTTATTCATAAAGTTTACTCATTATTATTATATGTAATATTCACGATGAGAAAAATATTTAAAATTATATTTTTCATTTTTTTCTTACATTTATTATTATTACAACTACATAATGAATATCTAATTACCGGAAGTGCCTGAAGAATGATAGGCTCAGAATTTGTAGCCGCTGTTGAAAATGGTATGACAGGGCTAGGCTGGGCTATTAAAAATGTAGGAGTTCCAGTTGGAGTTAAATGAATGCTAGATGGTATTACTTCAAATGCCTGGTATGTAGTACCTATGGAATTATGACCAGTTGCTTCAGTATGGTCCGTTGTAGTCACAGTAGTAGCAATTGTAGATATACCTTATAAAAAGAAATTACCATCTGGTGAATTATTCACTTTTAAAATCTTAAGCATAAAACATAAATGCAGTACTGAATAAATAATTAAAAAATAATTAATACCAATTAAAAATTATTTAAAAAAAAAACAATACATACAATATAATCATGATGATGTAGATCAACAGATATATGGATTTGGGTAGTTGGGTGAATGAGAATGGAAGTGAAGATGAAAGAAGAATAGCATTGTCAAAGAAGGCATTTATTAAGAAAAAGAAAATATTTTGTGGACCTATAAGAGAAAATTAAGAAAAAGATTAATTAAATGTTATGTGTAGAGTGTACTACTGTATGGTTGTGAAACATGGACAATGACTAAAAAAAATAGGAGTAGATTGGAGGCCTTTAAAGTGTGATCATGGAAAAGATTAGTAAAAATCTGGTGGGTTAATAAAATGACAAATGAAGTCTTGAAAAAAATGAATGGAAAAACAAAGATTGATTGAGGAAATTAGAGATAGAAAGAGAAATTGGATTGGACATATATTAAGAAGAAGGTATAGTGAAATCAAAGATATTTTGGAGGAATGATGAATTGAAACAAAAAGAAAAGACAAAAAAAAAATGACTATGCTGGATGAGGTAAAAGATTGAAAGCTAACAGAGTGGAGAATTGGATAAATTTACAATATGGCTGCTCTATGGATCTGTCCATAGGACAGAATTCTATTGAATGATTAATTGCAACAATTACAAAAATTCATTGAAGTTTAGTAGTAACAATAGTATAAATTAACATTATCATAGATTTCCTAATAATTTGCCAATTTCATTTATTTCAAGGCATCATATTAAAACATTAAAAGATATGAAAAGTAAAACTGAGGCATATTAAAAAACTTCAAAATAAAGGAGTAAATGCACAGTGATGATAAACCAATGAAAGTCATTTTTACACTGTGAAAAGTGCTTGAATTGCATTCAACTTTGTAACTATAAAAAAGCTTTCCATTAAAATGGATATTTTGCTTATTATTGCTGCAATATATTTTTAAAAAAAAAAGTTATACAGAAGTTAAATAAAATTGTGTTTTAATATTGAAACAGTAAGGTCTGCTTTGCAGATCTTCGTTTCACCTTTTCTCACCTATTTCCTACCCTCATACCTTAGCTTGAACCCCAATCTATTGTAGTGTGTCTGCAATGCGCTTATATACCGAAAATCCCGCCCAATTTTAAACCACGAGTACAACGCTCGTATTATATATATAAGTATAACTCATGCCCAAATAAATAAAATATTATGGATTATGTATATGTTCACATAATTTAGATTTATTTAAAAGTAGTTTATATAAGTCGTAATTGCACACACACTGTGATATGTATTTCAAAACTTATGATAAAATTATAAATTGTTAGTTAAAATTATTTTGTTTGAATCTGTTTACAAAAATATATTATAGTCGTAATATATTTTTGATTTAAAATAAAATTCATATTCTTTTAGTAAATAGATTCAAATATTGCAATTTAAAAAAGTAAAATAATTTTCTTTTGAATTTAATTATTTAATGTTATAAAAGCTTATCTAAAATATACAGCAGATGTCCACTTAAGGTTTTCTTTCAATCAGTAAAAGTAATTTTAATTAAATCAAGTTTGTAATTCGAATGTCGACAAGGAAATTAACAATAGAAATTAATTAAAATTTTGTTGAATTCCTTTAGACATTCGGATAGGTTTAATTACAGCTGATAAGTCAGCAAAGTCCGATATATTTTTGTAATGCTCCAGGGCAGTTCTATTGTTCAATTCCACTATAAAAAGAAGGGTTTTCTTTTGTTCTCCATTCTGGTGATTTGCTAATGAAAATGATTCTAGTGATTTGCTAATGAAATGTTTCTAACCGAAATTATCCTAGTGATATTTCAGCAAATGTGTCTAGTGAAAATATTCTAGTAAAATATTCTTCAAAATATATTTTCCTGAGATTTTTAGCTACGTGCCTGCGAACTTAAATTTGAAGCCGAGTTTTCATCTCCAAATTAATTGACCATGTTTACCACACAATTTGCTAACCTTGACATGTCAGAGTAGAGCCGGCAAGAAGGCTATTTCCCCTTGGGAATGGCCAGCTGCTGCTCTAGACCATCGAAAGCTATCACATGAGGAACCCTGAAACTGCTGCTGCTGCCAAAATATGAACAATTCCAGATTTTGCTGCTGAATCGCATAAAACCTGCCAACCATCAATCTACCTGCAAATGCTTCTCCAGAGGTAACCCCAAATTAACCCAAGAGCTCTTGTGATTCCTAACTAACATGCTATAGCTATTTTAAATTGTTTTTCTTTTATTTCACATAACTTCATAAATTCTTTTACTGTGTCCTAATATAATCAACAGTTTTGCTCTCTATCCTTGGGTTAATATTTTCTATTTATTAGTCTTTCTTTTATTTTATTATGATAATGTGTCAGAATAGTCTTTGAACGAGTAAATTATTCCCTTTGTTGAAAGTAAGACGCCGCTATTAAGGCATATTTTAAATTTATAAATAATTCCCAATTTTATTATCTTGCAAACCACTCGTTTGAGGGCTATTCTAATCTTCTTTAATATATATAATAATCAAATAGTTTAAAATCTACATTTTATTGATTTTAACCTAATATGAGAGTATGTGCGAGGTCAATGATTAAAATGTGCCACAAATGCATGATTGCGTAAATAAATCTATACTTTCTTTTCAAACCCGCAAGCATGCATTTTCCTATTTTAAAATACTGTATTGTACTTTAATTTCAAAGTTCGTCATTGACGTCGAGAATGTGCGGAGCCTTTTAAATAAATTTCTGAAAATTTGATTGGGCATTTTCTCAATCCAAGTAAACCCATTTTGTATGTTTTATATACATTAGTCTAGTATTGCTGGTAAATGAATGGGCTGTTGAGATCGCTTTGTTTCACTTTCCAAAGATTTTAAACGGCCAAGTCCGTTCCCTTTTCGCTTCCTGCGGTTCCCAGGCAGAGTGTGTACTCAAATGTCACACCTGGGAATGAAACGCAGTCGTCACCCAGTCGTTAAGTTGTGGACGAGTTCAAACTTCAGCTGTCCGTGACAACACATTCCTACGGGTCAGCGGCGAGATGCCCTCCGTAGTCATTTCTAATATTCACTATTGTTTTATTTATATATTTGTTTTTACAAAGCATACGTGATTTAAATGTATCACAACCTCCATCCTTTAATAAATTCATTATTAGCAATACTGACCTCCCATGTAACTTTAATTATAATTTTAAAATAAATGCCTTGATCACATTCCCACTTTATTGCTTGGTAAGCTTTTGTCCGTATTATTCTCGAAATCAATGAATATTCTATAACACTTAATTTTCAAATATTTTATTAAACTTTTATAATTACTCAAAGCACCTCGCACATGTTCCCATCTCGTTTAAGCACATTATCATAATACTATTAGCCCGAGGGATAGAATATATTTTCTTTAAAACCTTTTTGTCATTTAATGGAATGTAATGCCAACAATTATTTAGTAAGCGTCCCTGTCTCATATAAGCAGACAGTGGCGTTATATATATATATTTCTATATAAATAAATCTTTGAAATCATTTAAAACTAAATTTGATATTTTATTTTATTGATTCCTATCACTGTCTCGGTCTATATATCTATTTACTACATTTCTTTTGTACATCCATAGACATTAATTAGCAACCCAAACTTATCTTAGTATAGAGTCTCTTTGTTTCTCCCTGACCACCAGGCACCGGTAAAAGGTTATACTAGTAGTAGCATCAGATGCGTTATCACGTAGGTGGCGCTGTGAAATTTGGACTTTAGATTCGAACTTAGTATATCTAGAAGGCAACCCCTCCTAGAATGTTCAGTTTCGTGTTTGGGGTTTAAATTCTGCATTGTGTTAGTGAGATAGACGATTCTGACCGTTACAATACTAATAAATTAATTGTTATATAAGTATTAATTGTACCAAATATACCATAAATCATCCAAGTAACTATAAAATATATTGTTTTAATGCTGTCACTTTATTTTTTTTTAAATATTCAGCTCTCAAAACTGGAATCAGCACATCAATATATTATCTTAAAGTAGTACTTTATACTCTCTTACTTTTGAATCTAATTTTTTCTTATTTTATAATTTTAGATTTTCTAGTCTATTCAATGATTAATTCACCAGACTATAAATTATGATTCTTTAACATTTATTCTGGAATGCCTTGAAATAGTAATCACTGTTCTGCAATCTGATACTTTATATCAATAATCAAAGAAGAATTATGCTATGTTACCCAGCAGAATCTTAGATGGCTAAAGTAGTTTAATTGCTAGTAGTGGATGATGGTTACAGGCACTGCAAAATTTATCTCTTGGCAGATAAATTCAGGCATTAGTAAATCAATATATATTTTTAAAAATCAGTGTCGTAAGAATTTCATAAAAAAAAAAAAGATTTAAAAAATCACAATACTCATTACATAAATACTTTTAAGACCTGTATCCAATGCATCTTGCAATTTATAATAGTCAAGCAATATTTTTATTTTGCCAATAGAGTGACCTCTCAAACGATAACACAAGATAGGTTTGAGAGGTCCCTCTATGGGCAAAATAAAAATATTGCTTGACTATTATAAATTTCAAGGCGCATTGGATACAGGTTATAGCCTGTCTTAAAAGTATTTACATATACTTCCTGTGTGCTTAATAAATAATAATACTAATTGTAATGGAAAATGCAATAGGTTGTCTAAAGATGTTAAAAAAATGCAATTACAATATTCATTCTATCTTTAAGATTCCTTATCATTGTAATCTTTGCTAGATAAAATTCATATATATATATATTTATTATTTAAAAGAAGTAAAAGGAAAGGGTTAAATACTATAAATTAAAAATCACATCAACTGTTTGATCCTGATTATGTAATTCAGTCAGTATTGTTAATTTAATTTGAAGTATAAATTGTTGCCTCTATATTAATCCACGATATAATTATTTGACGAATCAGAATTATTATGAATTATTACTAATATCTATATCATAATTGGATCTTTGATTACTGAATATTATCCTAGAAAATTTATTAAACATTATGGACATATATAAAAAAAAGTAGGCCAAGAGACTTCTTTATATTAATCAAAGATAAATTGACATTCTCTTGAGAACTTGACCAATAACTAGTATTTAGTGCAAAACAAGAATATATAATATATTTGGATTCACCCATAGGAATCTAGCTATAAAGTTAATTTATTTACCTTTTCTAATTATTATGATTATTTAAATTAGTATTGTTATTATTATTTTGGAAAATCATCATCACCATCTCCAGGTTATATCTATTCCACATTTATCATTAATTTCTGTTACATATAAATAGTGCACCAACAGATGGTTATATACATGTTACCAAAATTAATTTCCATTTTCTTATCAAAATAATTTTTTAATTTTATTCAAACCAACACCCATGCTAATATTTTTAACTCAGATACTAGATCTTTAACTATATATTTAATGATTTCAGTTAGCTAATTATAGACATCTTTGATTTTTTGATATAATAACAATACTAAGAACCATATGTGTATATTGATACTACTTTCTACCAGAAGTTTAGCTATATTATTATCTAGTAGTACTTGATTTTATTCACTCAAAAGATGAGTCTCTCATACCACCCAACAGTCATACTAAAGTCTTTTTTCTTTTGTTCTACTATTTAAAAAATGAAAGCAAGAAAACGCCTTTAAATATCAATCAATTTACTCTTTTATCTTTTTCTTCCATAAATCTTTCCAATATATCTTTTAGAATTCTTCTACTTCTAAATATATACTCAATAAGGTAACAATTTCCTCAAAAAATGATTTTATTTATTCGTTTATATATATAAAACACACACATCCATGAAAGCAAAAAAAAATATTATTTATCAAACATGGACGGAGGATAACAAAAGACTAATGTGATATTGATATAATTTGTTATTAATAATATATAAGAAACAAAAAGAAACAATATCTGCCATTGCAAAAAAAAAAAAAATCTAATTAAAAATTTATTCACAAACACATATGTATCTAGGTAATTGAATATATCATAAACTTAATGAAATTTTGCATCATTAAGATGCTTATAGATAAAATAAACTTTTAGAATCTTATAAAAGATTCACTTTAAATAGTCTACAAATGTGGCTGTGTTTTTAATAATACCTTTATTTTTTTTCTTTTAAAATTAGAACAATATAAATGATTTTTATTACTAAAAAAAAGGACAAATATTCTAGCTAAACAGAAGTGTTAAAAATAGTAACAAATCTATCTACTTTTTTATGGACTCTATTACTTTCAACATACAATTCTTGTCAAAAAAGCAATACATTTTTTCTTTAACTTTAATTAAAAAATATATTTGTAATTAAATAAATATACCAGGAAAGTAATAATCAAAAATGTTTACCTTCTGACTGGACTTGAACAGGCAACTGTACAAGACTTGGTGTTTGTAAAACGTTAACTCGAGGTTGAGAAAGAGATGTACGATTACGAATACCATCTGGACTATTTCTAATACGAATATTCTGAGTATGATATTTATGCAATGTATCTACAATATCTTGAAATAAAAAGAAATATATATAGAAATTTTGCTTCCATAAATGCAATTAATAAATAAACAACAAATATAATTTTACCTCTGAATGATAACTGATTATCTGAAATGTGACGTTTCAAACTCCACCATTTTCCTCTAAGCCATTGTGGAGATCTCACACTAAGAAATATTGTTATGTAAACAGTAAATATTTTATTTAAAATTATTACAATTTTACATAAGTAAAATTGTACAATTTTACCAAATTTAACTATACACAGAATGTCTTACATCTTATTTTAAAAGTCATCCGATGGGTAAAAGGAATTTAAAAAATCTGTCTTTCTCTCTCTCTCAAAAAAAAGAGACCATTTTTATTTACAGCTTTCACATAAACATCCAAGGTCTAACTAATGAAGAAATAGTTTTTTTAAAAAAACATTTCTAAAATTATTATTAACTATTGCAAATCCTAGTCTTTGATATATATATGTAATCACATAATATCACATTAAAATCTTGGTGTAATTGTAAACAAGTAATAAAGGACCTTGATAAAATTTATCTATTTTGTACTTATTTAAATTACCTCAAGAAAAAAAAAAAAATCACTCAATATACTTTTTGAACAAGCATTTACTAACAAATCAAACTTCAATTTCCAACCCAGCTTAATACTCCTCAATCTTATCAATTAATTGCATTGATTTTTCACTTCCAGAATAAAAACTCTAACTAATTTGTCATAATAATCAAGTATCCTTTATGTAGATTTTCACATTCTCCTAACAATCTGCAATTTTTTGAAAACACAAAATAAGATAAAATTCAATTTGCTTCCTCCAAGATCACACTGTTACTCTAACTATGGAAAATCTGCTGAAACTCAAGCTGTACTGCCTCAAGAATCTGATTCTATTTGTCCAATTGGAGAGCTTTTTTTAAGAAAATAAGACTCAAAATGATGAAGAAGTAAATTAATCCATCCAGAAATGAATATCCTAGCAATTAATTTTCTTCTTTGACACTTCAGTTAAAAACTTCATGTCAAAATATATTAGACAACAAACTACATAGAAAGTTGTATTTAAAATGTGAAATTTTTAAAAAAACAAATACTCATTTATATTTGGATAGTCTATTGGTATCATCATTCCTATAGACTCTTGCAAAAATATAAGAGGGGACCCAAACATAACCCAAATTGTTCTCTGGTAAGTGCACCTATTGTCATGCATGCTTTTGTTATTATATATCTCTTGAGGGGATCCTTTTTCATCAGTCCGCCAAATTATTTTACCATGTGAAATCATGGAACCATATAGCATATTGTTTTGCAAAGCGCATTTTGTGTATTTGGCAATTTTTTGTAATGGCTGAAAAGTTGGAATAATGCAAAATTCTGTTTTAATTTAGAGAAAACAAATGTAATGCTTGAAATAAATTACAAGAAAGCTGTTCTGGGGAAAACATATGTTTAGGAATGATTTAATGAAGTTGTCAAATTCGCTACACCCCAAAAAAGGATGGCAAGTGTAGTCCAATGTCAAGATAATGCTGATATTTTTTTATATTGTGCAAATGATATTTTTCTCTCAAAATTAGTTCTTAATGTTCAAATGTTTTATCTAAGAGTTCTGAAATATTTGTGTGATGCAATAAAATGTAAATGTCCCATTTTGTGGCAAAGTGAGGAGTGCAAGCTTTACCATGACAAATCTTCTGCAAGCAGTCTTGAGTGTGAAACAATTTTTAATTAAGTTCAACATGACCCAGCTTGTCTATCAGTCATATTCCCTTGATTTGTAATTGTGTAACTTCTTTTTATTCTCTCAAATTAAAAAATGCCTTAATCCCCCCCCCCCCCGACTTGGAAGTAATGAAAAAAAAAACAGTGCAGGCATTAAAAGACTTCATTTTGTGTTTGTGGGCTAATTCAA
Source organism: Epiperipatus broadwayi (assembly GCA_028023455.1). NCBI lineage: Eukaryota > Metazoa > Onychophora > Udeonychophora > Euonychophora > Peripatidae > Epiperipatus > Epiperipatus broadwayi. The sequence goes on from JAQFVV010000017.1 coordinate 5,528,384, forward strand.
AAAGTGAAAAATATGTTTAGAATGATGTATTGCATTAAATGGACATTACTTTGAAGGAAATTAAATTTATAATACTTGAAAATAAATAAACCATTTTTTATTATAAAATTCTGGTTATTTTTGGGTACTCTTCATAGGCATATCTTTTAATAAGCTTAATCAAACAAAGAGAACTAATTACAATTAGTGGCATCCATACTTTTACGTTAGGATTAGTTTGTCTAATTATGTTTTTGAAATAGTTATTGTAATATCAAGGGTGTATTTATCAATTATCATATTCTCATCTTCTTTCAGCATTAGAAATATCTTTGTTATTATAATCTAGACCATCCAGTTTTTTCCTAAACCTATAAAAATCAATTCATACAAATACTTATTCTAACATTTTCTGAATATGCAAATATATCTTGAAACCTAGTCTGGAATATCTCTCACCATTCAATGCAAAGATGTTGTTAAAAATATACTTCCAGATGTTAATGGAATGTTAAAGTATACATAAAGTATATTTTTCTTGTGTAATATTGCTCCAATCATTTTCATGGCTATTTAAAATTGCTCTAATAAAAATCTAAGTAAGGCATATGCAAGTTTTCTCAATAAAAAGTTTGTGAATCATTTATTACATGGCAATTCTCTTATCTTTTTCCCTACAATCTCAAAAACTCTATGCTCTAATGTTAATGTTCAACAAATTAAAAGCACACATGGATAGCAGAAAAATACCATTGTTAGAATCACAATTTCATCAGTACCAGAAAATTGATAACTTCAACAATGCTAGACAATATATTTGGAATGCTGGAGTCTAAAAACTTGAACTTTTCAAAAGTTTGACAATTTATTAAAAATAGATGAAGCAATCATTCTGTCATATCCATCAACTAAATTTTCTAAATTATCATCCTTATAGCCCTTCTATTTTTATTATTATATTTCTTCTCATCTACTAATTTCCATACATTTTCAGCGCCAGACTACATTATATTATAATTATGTTTCACTTATTAATTAATATCTAATCAGATTTACACAAACTACTGATTAATTTTCACTATTAGCTGTTTCTCAATTAATAAAATCATATTAATGTTGGTTTAAAATAACCTGTTAACTCCACTAATCTTCATTTCATTGTTAATTTTATTGTTTCTGTTGAGATTTTTCATGAAAATATCCAATTTCTTGACAAAAATAATAACTTGCATGATTCATAAATTCAAAAGAGCTTTTCTATTATAAAAGCTTACCAGTAATAGATAATATTCAAATAAAAACATACATTTTACAAGTTATACATATTATATTTTTACATTACAACTTTTATGAGTAGAAAGATTTTGCATAATACCAAAATTACAATTTACAACTCTGCATAATAGTTGAATTGATTATATTTAGTTATGTATTACAATTAAGTTTTATTTATCAAATTTAAATAATTTCTATATTGCATGAAGATAAAAACAATATGCTTAGATTCAAACGTACATATTAAGAATATATTGATTCACTTTTGAGATGAATTTTATCTGCAAATGTATCTATTAAATCATTATAAAATGTGTATTTCAGAACCGTATCATTTATTAATAAGTAGGATACATTTTCTACACAATGTAAACTGGGAATAAATTAACAATTTACAATTGTAAATAAATTAGCAAGTTACATGTATTTTAAAACAGGCAAAACTCTCCATACAGTAGTGCCACTCAGTGTTAGCCAGAGTAATCAATGGATGCCAGAAGGGCTTGTACATAAAGTCATCCAATATTCCCAGATTAGTTTCTAGCTTGTGGCTTTCAGCAGTGAGGAGCCTTGGATCTGAGAGCACTGCACCTAGAAACTAGTCTGGGGATATTGGATGAGTAGGCATTAGATAGGGATTTTATGCACAAGCCTTCTGGCATCCATTGATTACTCGGCTTGCACTGAGTGGCACTATTGTATGAATAGTTTTGCCTGTTTTAATAACAATTATGAGCAAGCATAAGAATTGGCGATCATGTGATATTTAGTGGCTTAATACATGTATTTTAGTATCAATGATATGAAAAAAAATTAAGGCTGCTCTGATCGTTTGTTATTTGTGACAACAAAATTCCGCCAACAAAATATTTTCTTGTTAAAAGTCGAGTGTAGTTAAAAATATTTGAAATAGATCTTTCATGATTATTACATCATCACAAACTTCTGTCAAATAACCAGTGTTTGTGGCATGGAAAAATCTAATAATTAAGAAATAGCAAAAGATAAACTTGATGCTTGTGCTAAACAGAAAAGAATGCAGCACTGTAACACTCCACACAGTTTCTAAAACTAAGACTTTTCTGTCTACTCTATAAACAATTTTATCTCTATACTTTTTCCTACATATAATTGCTACTTTGGAAATTTTTTTGTTTTAAGATGTTATTGTTTTGTAGTGTGAGTTTCTGAAAAGTCATAATTTAAACTCACTTGGAGCTTAAGTTCAATTAATGAAAATAATAAACACTATAAAGATAAGCAACTGCTCTGGATAAATTCAATATGGCTACTTCACACAGTTATATTCAATTGTTGACAAACTGAGATTCAATTTTTTTTACTTTCCATTTGAGAATTGTTCCAGAATCTTTATCTTTTGGTAGTCATTTTTATCATTGCACAATTATGATCCCCCCCCCCCCCCAATATTTTTGTGCTGAAAAGCTAAATATCTAATTAACCATTTAAATATTTTATAAGGAGATCCTTTTATTCATAATTTTAAATTTCTGCAGCAAAATTAAATGGAAAAAAGCATAAATAAAAATATATTTCAAACTGAAACACAATTCTTTGCTGGAGAGGCAAAATAGCAAATTAATTTCAAAGAAGATTAAGTATACACTCGTAAAAATAAATAAAAGCAAGTTATCATATCAAAACTATTAGCTTTACTATATTATTATAACAAGATTGGAGAAAGGAAATATATCTACTATAGATATATATATATTGTAACCGTTCGATTGTTGTCCCAACTACATAATATCACCAAAACATAAGTGCGCTAAGAATTGTAACCTCGATCACCGATCAATTCCCGCTGCACATTGTCAGCTATTAAGAGCTGTAACCAAAAGCATATCATGCCATCTATATTATGCACCAAAGACCACAACCAACATCTGGAACAACTTACCACAGACCAAACTAATGATATAACATAAACTTTTTATGATTTAATTTGATCGCAGCCAGGGTGTACCGCGAAGACCTATCATAGTAGTATGATAAAATACATTAAACAAATTATAAGTATGTAATGTTATTATCTTTCAAACCTTAATTTGCGATTTTCATTGTATGAGACCCGATGGCCGACCATGTACAAGATGGCATAATTTGTGGAACTACATAAGATTATGAAATTTTAAACCATCTATAGATGATTTTTAATACAAATGCTAGTCCAGGTAAAGCTTTGCAATAAATAAACATAAATACTTGGGTTCTTTTTTTATAGTTTACTATATCACTGAGACTCTTATTATACTGACAAATGACAATTTAAAAACGTTAAGTAAATATATTCAATTATGTCATTATCTGGTAAATCTGTTTACAGGTTTAATAATCAATTTATATTGTATACTAAAATCAACTACGCAAAGCTAAAATGATGGAAAAGGTAAATGGGATTTTATTGTACCTTACACATCATAAACTACCAAAGACGAAAAGCATCCAAATGTTTTCTCAAAATATCACTAAACTCTTATATCATGTTGACGATAGTATGTACTTCAATGTATGCTCTATCCAAGGTTTATGATTTCTGATTTTACGAATGACAAATAGCAATGGCACAGTAAGTTTAATTATAAATCAACGTTTATTTACAAATTTATGAATAATAAGTAATTAATTCTAATGTTATAATTAAAGACATAAATAAACAAATAAAATAAATAAATTATAATTCCATCGACTTTCTTCAATAACATATCATAGGTACGGTTTTTAAAAACCTAATCATACCTTATATTTTAATTTGATATAATGAATGTATTGAGGAAATTATACTAAATTCAACATCAACTCATGAAACATCTAATGTCATTTCCAGATTCAATAAATCTATACTGTAAACTTATAATAATATAATAAATAATATTATATCTGTAGGATTTAGCTATAATGCAATCATTAAATAAAGTGAAAATTTAAACTTACATTCAGGTAAATAATAATCAACCAACAGTTAATTATTATGAGGTAACTTGAATAGAATGTCCTGCTACCATTTAATGATCTAACTTTTAAATTATACTTACAAATGGAAGAAGATGATTTAGCAGAATAACTAAAATACTTTGCCCAACTTATATCTATGAAGTAAAACCATATTCCTGTGGATGCATTCATCTACACATAGGAATTAAATAACACTAAACGCTTTGTGGATTTATACACCATCATAAAGTAATAAGTATAATTACACAATTCTGCGGATTAACCACCAGCGCAGGAATGAGTGTAAAATACAAAAAAATGGCAATTAAGTAATCTGCGGATTAACCACCAGCACAGATTAATGCCTTTTAACATTATAAAACAACATTACTATTTACTTCACATTAAAGTGCAAAATCATCCTCCTCAGTTATTCTGACCATTCAGAAAACACTAACATTTTAGCAAATGTGGGTTCTTGCATAATAAAATGTTACACTAATCAGGACAACTAATGTACTAACTTATCTTGCTTAAAATAAAACATATGTAATATAATATAAGTAATATTAGTATAGGAATAGAAATCTGGAAAGACTCACAAAATACCTCATGAAAAATTGATACATCTCATAAATTCATTTAGTACTTTTCAAGCTTTTTCGCAAGCGCTATTCTCTTGAATAAGTATTTTATTCAACCCCTATTAATTTAAACTTAATAAAATATAACTTATGAACTTCACATGCAAGTTCATATAATGATAAAATTAAAGTAATGCATTATTCATCAAATACATAAAATCTAACAGGTGTGTGTGTGATATAAATTAAATGTATAGCATTTTATAGTTCAATACATGAATTCTAGCAGGTGTGTGTATCACAAATTAAATTGTATAGCATTTTATAACTACAAATATGATCCGTGAAATCCATGTACGATGTGTCGAACAATAAATATACGAAGTAATAGCTACAATTATAGTTGAATTCCATACATGTAATTTTATCCATTTGTATTAGTTATTATAAGCACTATTAGATTAACGATTTTACGTGGCTCCATAAACATTAAACAATTCCAAACATGACACGCAGAGTTTAAATGAAAATGTTTTTTTCATAAGTTATTAATTTCTACATTTCTCTATTAAAACTGTTCCAAGTTTATCACATCCATGCTAATATTTATTTATCCACGCTTAAATTTAGGAATACTAATTATAGCAATTAATTTAATCATTCCAAACTGACGATAAAATTAGAAAATAGCTTTGATTAATTATTTGAAGACTGTTTTTATTATCCAAATGATAAACAAATTAACTAGCAAATATATTACTGTCATTGCAAAGTTAAATATCAATCAATACTATATTTTTTATTAAAATTATAAACGGAAATATTAAACTATGTTAATAACTTTAACATTTTACTTTAATTTAAACTTCTTCTTTTTTTAAAAAGCAAAGTTTCATATTTATAAAACTTCTGTAATTAAAATACTTATTTAATTTTTCCAAATTGTAGAATAATAAATATTTTAAAACATACCAAAATCTTGCAATTAATTCTGCTTTTAAACTGGAAAGCTCCGACATATTTCAAATGTAATATTGGAAAATTATTATTAGCGATTTGATCCACCTGGCTAGCCGACTTGAACAGACTTTTAAATTTAGCAATTCATCTTATTATTAAATACCACTATGTTATTTTTACGTTTATAGAAAACTTTGTGGTAATCCGTTTACTTGTTAACTATTTTAAAATAAGCTTATCATATTTACACCATTTGCCTTTTACCATTTTCTTTTCTTTCTCCCTCCAAAAGCAACACTATCAGACGATCTTTTTTTTTTAATTCGCGCTCCTTTCTTTTTTACATTGAAACGCATACGTAATTACTGTATTTATTTTTAATAATTAAATTTAGTTGAACAAATGGTTTTTTTTTTAATTCAATGGAAATAATTTTTAAGACCATTTTAAACAAATAAAATATTATTATTATTTTTAATAATATTTTACCAAATTTAATGTGATGTCAAAATTTTTAAAAAGTTAAACATTTTGATATGAATTAGTATATGGAAAGAAGCAATTTAAATTTATTAAAATAATATAGACAACAAGTAAGGCAAAATATTACCCATTCTCTCTAATAAATTATTTTGAATATAAGAGAGTAATCTGTTCAAAGTGCAAATCAAGCCAATCAAATCACCAAAAGAAGACAGAGAAATTTTTATACCAGTTACATCAATTATTATATTTTATACTAAAATATATGGTTACAATATATAATAAGAGGGGATTTGAACACAGACTTTCAAGTTCTCTTCAGTTATCCACTCCATCTTATATAACGGATAGATATGGTCAAGGGTATTCATTATATAAGAAGGAGTGGATAACTGAAGGGAACTTGAAAGTCTGGGGTCAAATACCCTCTAATTACATCTAAAGTTCAGTATAGATATTATACTTGTATTCAAATATTATAGGTATATATGTGTGTGCTTATATATAAAGATTCATACACACACGCACACAGACATATATGAAATAATTTGAACTTATATTTTTAAAAACAATTAGAATATAAAAAAAAGCAGAATATTATTTCATATTAAACTTACCTTGGCCAGTCTTTGGATAATTCAACCCAGTCTATTTGATTTTCATCATTAACATTTAAAGTATATACTCTAAAATATATATATATAAATTTATAAGTAAATATAAAATCAAATAAATATGCATCGGTAACATGTATCATAACAATTAAAGTATACAGTTATCAACAACTAGCATTATAGAAACTGCTTCTTTAAGCTTATAAACAGCCTGCAACAAAGATATTACAACAATAGGTGTGAATATTTTAAAAAAGTTGAGAATACTACAATAGCAAATTCAGTTAATTTTCCAATTTCCATTCACAAGCTAACTTTAATTTCTAGTACATTTAATAACCTTATAAACCTCCATTACATAAACACATAAAAAGAAAAAACTAATAGTTTTATTGCTCAGAAGTTCATAAGAAGTTAGAGGACCAGAATCGATTCTGGGACCTCCCAATCCCAAGTCTTCAGCTATACCAACCTGCACAGGACACATAAGCGCATATAAAAAATTAAATCAATGATAATTAGATTTATTATCAATAAATATCATAATCTAATATATGCAATTATCAGCAACACTACTAGTTATAAAATCTAAATTATTAGCAGAAAGAAAAATGGAATATTTTCTTTTTGCTCATCTATGTAGACTGTAATTAGGGCATTAAATAACAGTTTATCATAATATTCTCAGCTTATTTAAAGTGTCTTAGTTACAATCTAGATATAAACTTATATAAGCAGGGGGAAAGTAGTCCATTTTTCCATCCACTAGTAATTTAGATTTTATAATTATTAAGTGTCATTATTGTTAATTGTAAACATTGGATTACTATAATATTTAATGATAATAACAATTAGCATTATGCACTGGTTTAATATGTATACATACTCATACACAAACATGTTTGTGAAGTCCATATACAGTTTTAATAAGTGAAAAAATACACAATGAAAAACATAAAAAATTTTTTTTTTAATCTCAACATGTTTCGATCTAGTGAAACATTGCTCAGAAATTTCTCTAAATTCTTTTTTTCTATTTCCTTATTCAGTTGCAATAAATGTTCAATGTTATTACTGTGAGCATTAAATCTTTTTGTACTGGTGATATGAACATAAATGCAGACTGACATAATATTCACTTAATTTTTTAATTCTACTGTTACTTCAAAGTGCATATGTGTATAGGAGTACATATATAAAATGGAAATTCATATAACATTACAATACTAGCTAAAAACCAAAATTATAATAAAATTCTTCTATAACCATGGTTTCATCTATTAACAAATAGATATTTTCAAGTGAAATTCAACTAAACATACAACATATATATACAAAAGAAAATAGTCTTCCCATCATTCACTTCAAAAACGAATTTCCTTTGAAATCAAAGAAATGTCTTCATAAGATTGATGGCTTCAGATTCAAAAAACTTTATTATCCAAGTTTTAGAAGTGAATTTATGGAAAAGATATTTTCTTTTATATATATATGTTATACATTTAGTTGAATTAAAAGATCTATTTATTAATAGATAAAACCATGATTGTGGAATAATTGTAATAAAATTTTGGTTTTTGGCTACTATTATAATGTTATATGAATTTTTATTTTATTTATAATTACTAGTATAGTGTTAGGCAGTATTTAATTTATATACATATAGCATAAGGAAATAAATAGATAATCTTATAAGATTTGCCAAAACTATAAATTGCTTTCCATATGGTTAATTTTAAACAATTTTTTAGTATACTCCCAATTTTTAATAGTGCTAGTGAAATTATTTACACCTTTTATGCATTGCTTGTAGTAATGACAATGATAAAAATAAGCCAACCTTTAATAAATATTAGCCAAATGCAATACATGATATTACAGTTGACTTTAATTTATTGGGACAAAAAAATAATAATTTTGCTTTTAAAATTTCTGAATATTGTTGCTTTGCTCATGAAGTTGAAGTATAATAATAACAACAAAAAAATTACAGAAAAATGAAACAACAACAAAAATTACAAGAATAAAGAATGGACCATAAACTGCTTGTGATTGCCAAAAAATATATAATTTTAGTAAAATATCAACCAGAAAAATAGATAAATTTTAAAAATGACATTAAAAAAATATTTCTCAAAATAATGTAAATAATATAAACAAAACTGCATTAAAAAAAAAAAAGATTAACATACTTAACAACTAATGAAATATCATCTTCACGTGTCCATTCAGATCCCCCAGTTTGTTTCCAATTGAGGTAATTAAGCCACTTTGTACGACACTGTTTTTCTGATCGGGTACCAACTCTTTCAGCAACAGCAGCCCAAGATAACCCTTGGGTGACACTTTCACCTGGCATAGCACTTGTTAATTCGTATACTGCTTCTGTTAAATGATTTTCTTCTTCAGGAAGCCATTTTCCTATTAAAATAAATCAAAAGTAGCCACATATTTTTTTTTAAAAAGTTCACAATTACTTAAATAGATAGATGTATCTTAGAGATCAATGAAAATTTTCAATATTTATAATTGATAATCATAAAACTACATATCTCAAAATGCTTGATACTATACTGTTTTACTGATACAAAAATTCTATTCATAAGTAAAAGCTATAGATTTTCTGTCACAAATTCTGATATATATATATATATATGTTGATAAGAAGATTTTCATGGGTTACAAATATAAATGATATATTTTCCAGGTTCATCCATATATGATTTTGATTATGAATATACCAATGCTTTGGCTTGAATACACAAGCCATTAACTGGGTGATGAATAGAATATTATAAAGATGGTTATAGAAGTGCTGTAAACAGTGATTTATAATAATGTTGAAATTATACCAACAGAAAAAAAAATAGATATATAAAATTGAAAAATAAAATAAAAGTCAGAAACTATTCAGATTAATGTATTTTTTTTAAAAAAAAATTCTTTCAAATAGGAGAAATCACATTTGTTGAACCATTTTGATCTTTTGAGTATCTCAATGGCTTCTCTGATCTCACATTGATAGAGAATATCACTCCTGGATAGGATCCTGGTATTAGAAAAATCAATATCGTGAAATCATAGCATGAAATAGCAATCCTACTGTTGATGATTGTTATTTAACTGCATTAGCATGTTCATCTATTCTAATACTGATACAATGATTGCCATTTGTAAAGCTTCTTACTTCTTGTGTAGATATGAGCAATTGTCACACCAGTACTTGAAGAGATGAACATGCCAAAACATTCCTGATCATCAGCACTCACTTCATGCTATGGATTCAGGTCACAATACTGATTTTGCTAACACCACGATCCTATCCAGATGTGAAACTTTCCACTAATGTAAAATCAGAAAAGCCAATGATATACTCAAAAGAAATCAACAAATAGTTATAACACATGCAAACTTCCTCATATTTGGAATAACTTTTTAAAAAACATGAATAGATTCTGTTTTTATTTTATTTTTCAATTTTATATATATGGGTTTTTTTTTTCTATTGGTGGAACTTTAATGTTATAAATCACTGTTTATATTGCCTCTATCACCAAGTTGATGACTTGTGCAATCTTCCATAGCCATCTCATAAAAAACTAATTGACTTGAAAGCTGATTCAACCCTTGAACTGGAATTTTATAATAAAAGAATTTGTTAGAATATTTGAATCCAGCAATAAAAAAAATATCCTTTATTGGTGAACATAACCTTAAATATTATGATTTTGTTTATATCCACATTTCTTTACGAAACTGCATTTTCATTACTATTATTAATTAAAAATAAGTCAGATCTTGTTTATCAATGAGACCTATTGGGATAAATATATAAAAATTGTTGTACCAAATATTTCTCTTGATACTGATTCTTTTTTGTGCAACAATATTTAATCACATCCATCACATTATTAAAATATTTTTTGTTGCATTATTCAGTTAAAATTGTATAATAATAGCATATGCCTTTATTAACATTTTTATCTTTTGAAGACCAAGAATATTTCTAGCTATTCCAGAAAGTCTTTATATTAATGAGTTTGAGAAGCACTGCTTTAGGTTATAAATATTATGCTAATCCTTTATCTCAAATAAATAGATCCAAATTACATGTTTATATATTGCAAACACATGAGAATCCAAATAATTTTAAAATTCTCAAAACAATTTCAAGTCCTAATGAACAATGATAGAGGAAATAATATTTTATTCATGACATTTGACATATCAATTTTCTGGTATATGATAATGATTATTAATGCCTATCTTTTTACTTAAATATAAAATAGTACTATTAATTTATATGCATATATAGAATCTGTAGGCTGATTTAAGATTAAAATCTAACTACTTAATTTAGAAATATCAAATTCACCACTTCCTTTATTTTGCTGTAATATCTTATATAAATACAATTTATCCACTACTTTAAATATTTTTTAGCAAAAATCTTTTATTGACCTATATTCATGCACAATCTTATGTTTCGACTATCCTGCAGCATGTTGTTCATTATACTATAGCTCTGAAGAAGACTGCAGTACAGTCCAAATGTAAGATTGTGCATGAATATAAATCAATAAAAGGTTTTTGCTAAAAAAGTGTTCAAAGTAGTGGATAAATTGCACTTAATTTAGAATGCAATCTTTTAAAGTTATTTATTAAAAGAAATAATTTCAGCTAAATTAAGTAAAATGATTTAAGTGATGTTTTAAGTATATTATCTCTAAAAATATAAAAAAATATATTTATTGATAGTTTATTTGCTTATGAACATTTTTAAAAATACAAACAGATTTTGATAAAATAATATTCTTTAAATTTCATATTTAATTCAAAATTAAAATCTGTTTGCATATGTTAATAAAATAACTAAATAATATAATTCATCATCATCACAATTTTCAGCCATTAATGATCCAATGCAAGATGAGTCTCTCCACATTCAATCCATTTTCTCTGAACTCTAACCTTTCTTCTCCACATCACTTCAGCATACTTCTTTATTTCATCCTTCAATCTTACATGTGGTTTCTTTCTACATCTTTTACAATTTATTGGACTCCAGTTTAAGATTTCAACCATCCATCAATTATAATATAATTATGCTAAAATAAATATACCAATACAATAATAATAAAATAAACATTCCAAGTCATAATCTTTGGTTAGAGACTCTTATGAAAGCACATTGGCTCATGTTTTCTTTCCTTTTAGGAATGATAGAAAATAAATTAGAAAAAAAACAAAAACAAATGTTTATAACTATTTTTTTGAAGGCAACATGCAATTTATATTTTTATTTCTCATGAGAAATATTGTGGAGGGTTTACTTATCAGAAATAATAATTTTTGAATAAGATTTTGGAATAGAAATATTTAGAATTTAAATATTTCCACAACTTTCTTTTTATTTATATGAAAACAGCATTTCTTTTTGCAGAAAAAAAATAAATAATAATAATATGATAAATAGAATCCTTAAAGTTTGAGTTTACTTTTCATAATGTTTTTGAGAAAACAATTTTTTATTTACAATTCAAAACTTAAAACAGCTTTGCAAAGAATTCTTTTCCTATTCATTTTCTCTTCTTACAGAACTGAACCAAAATGTTTTCCAATCTCATTAATGAAACTTTTAAATAAAAATTAGTGAAGATTGTGTATAAAATTATTAATTAAAATAGATTTCATTTTAAAATAGTCTTAAATATTTTCATGTAAAATTAGTTTTAGCCATTGAAATTTCTTTCTCTGTCATAAGAGAAATAAAATTTTAATATATGGGAAATAAACATGGTAATTACTTTAAACTTTTTAAATTTAATTTTATATTCACAAGGCTTAAAGTCTATCTTTTTTTTTAAAAAAAAAAAATTGTATGCAGAAATAAAGTTCTGTTTATTACAGATAATTATCATTGAAATATTTTCAAAAATATTTTTTTAAAAAATTTCTTATTTTTATAGACATTAAAGTATTTTTCAGAATGTTTTCTCATTTCAGTGTGCATTTTCTCACAGCATTTCCTTTTTGATTTAATTAATTTTGGCAAAGTTTTTATAATACTTGAAAACCTTATAAGACAATTTACAAATTTCTAAAGCAACACTTTTAGCATATTAATTTGAAAAATAGTAATGACATGAAAAAATAAATTTCTTTATTTTCACTTCTACTTTTATGGAAATTTAGAGTTTAGGAAACTCTCATACGATATGAAGACTTTTGCGAATTGGAAATTCCTAGATTTTTAGCAACATATTTATTTTAATTGTTAAGATAGTTTATATTTTTAAAAAATCATTTGATTTTAAATTTCTAATTTTTCTGCTGACTTTTCGATGAAAAATAATGTAGCAAGAGATAAAGAATAAAAATGAATGCTCCTTATATACTAACTATAGTTTTTCTACTTAATTCACTAAATGTTAATTGGTCAGAATAATTTTACTTTTTTGTCTAAAATTCACTTTTGGTATATAGATTCCCACAATTTTATATCATACATTTTTATAATACATTATTTTAATTTTAAAAATTGATTTTATTTTTTCAAAAATATTTATTTAACGTTTTAAATGATTTTTTACATTGAAATATTTGCAAACTCAAACACATAGATTTCAATTAAATGTGTTGTAATAAATAAAATATTATCTTACAGTAGTATTTAATGTAATAACTATATAACTGTTCTATAAATATTTTATACCTATTGCAACTAAATAAAATTATTTCTATCTATAAAATTATGAATGTAATGCTAATCATTAAACCAAAATAACTATAAAAATTAATTACGGTCTAAAAAAAATTATTTCTATTTAATAATTTGTTTATTCCCTTCTCTTATTTTATCTATTCTTCTTATATATCATACATTGCTATATTTAAATAAAGATTTAATATTATCATTATTATTTTACAATTATACACAGAATGTAACTGGTTTCAAACTAATGTATTAGATTCGACTGTCACAATTTCTCAACTGTTTCATGAACTGCCATCCTTCTGTATGTTTCTAATTCATTGTCTTTGTTGATTCTTCCGCAAATGGTTTCAAGCTTCAGGCATTAGAAGCATCCATTGTATCTGTGCTGCTTTTTACCAAAATGTATTTTCATTACCTTTAATTCCTATCTTTAAGATCCATATCTACTATTTTTTTAATCTGATTCATTAAACTCTTGGTGGCTAAATAATTCCTTTCTGTGGTTTATGTTCATGTTCAGTGATAATCTATTCTGCTTATTGACAAAATCTTCAAGGATTTCCTCTAAGCTAGAATTTCCCATTAATTTTTTTTTTTTACATACCATATATCATATTCTTTTCATTATAATGAATTGAAATTCTTTTTTTTTTCTTATTTTCTTGACTAGTAACTGTTTTATCTTTTATCTCTAATTTTTTTTTCTATTGACATATAGTAGTCTAGAGACCCTTCATTATGTGCCATTACTTCTATATCTGTTTGTTTTTCTCCAGATAACAAAGATTTTTCCTTTTGGTTAAATCCCATTTCATTTAAATTAATAAATCCTTCTATTATTACTTTTATATATTCATATTTAATCTTCTTTATATCAAGGTCACCATGATGCTCCAGCTCTTTAAAATCTTCAGAAGAATTATGTATTGTAGATTCTTCTGTTTCATTTGCTACATCCTCATATTTATCTCTTATCAATTCTTTACAATCTGTTTATGTTAATCCTCATTTTTCTGGGGTTTTTTCTACATTTATATGTTTATCATCTATTGTTTCATTAGATAATTTATACTGAACTTTATTTTTTTTCTGTATTTATTTGCTAGGATCTGCATGTTTATCACCTATCATTTCTTCATATTGATTTCTTTATCATAAACTTATTTTATTCTGTTTCTTTTTTTCTTCATCTTGTTTTTCCTTTCTGATAATTCCCCATAAACTTTTCCTTATTTCTCACACCAATTATTTCAGTTTTTAGTATTTCCTCTCTATTTAAATCAAAATAATACTTCTTTTAATTCTTAGTATTATATATTCATTTGTTCTTGTAACTTTTTTTTTGCCCTTGTCTACATTCCTGTTTTCTATTTTCTATGTTTATCTCCATTTTCTAGACCTGTTGTTGTTTCTTTTGAATGTTTTAAAGCATTTATTTTCCTTCCTATTTATATAATTCCTGTTTCCATTTTATTTTAAAGTTTGTCAGTTTTGTTTCTAATAACTTCATTTCCTGATTCAATTCTTATTATCCTAACTTCATCTCATTGGTACTCTGATTCTTCTCATCCTGGTTTCATTTCATGAGTTAATTCTTGGTGACTATTTTCAGTACAATCTCTTAAATATTGTTTAATTTAAATAGCACCATGTTTAATCCTATAGTGAACAAAGTCTCCATTTGTATGCTCAATGGTTTGTTCTTCAAATACTTCCATTTTTCTTATCATTGTGCTAGTGATTAGCAAAATGAAACAAATAGTTAATACTTAATGTATTTATTATCATACATTGGATTATTGTTCTCCTTGATTTAAGTCAATTCTACAGTTTTCTTTATCTACTAATTTCATTTTGAAATTTATTATTTTATTTCTTGAATGAGTATCACTGTTTAATCTGTCATCACACTATATTATTTTTATTAGCGTTTTGTTAGAAACACTTTATGCTACACTTGAAAAATCTCTTTACGTACAATTTTCATGTTCTATATGACATGTTCTTTATGTTAATACTGTAACAGTCAGAAAACGTGTGACTCGTAAACATAGTGCAGAACTCGACCACCACACAGAACAGCAGCACCATCGAGGTAGCGAAGCCACCCGTGTTACTGAGTTCGAACATAGTTTATCGGTTCCACAATACAATCCACGAAACAACGCATCTGATGCGACATTAGTAAATATTTCCTTAGGCACAGTGGTCAGGGATATGCAAGAGATTCATGATTTTATTCTCGAGTTAGCCAATAATCAAACTAATATTAATTAAACATTCATATTTACATAATCGAGGAAATATTATATAGAATGGGTATCGAATAAATGAAACGTAACTGCAGACGTATAGTTTAAAATTATTTATTAATACATTTTAATAAAACAATCATTTACTAATAATATTTTATGGATTCAAAGCTTCAGTAGCAGGATTTGCGACATGATTATATTTTAAAGAATACATTTATTTATTTAGACATTATTTTATATTGAGGACTTCAGTAGCGGTATTTCCGATACTGTAATGTTTACAAAAGGAATACATTTATTTGTTTAGACATTATTTTATCTTGAGGACTCAGTAGCGGTATTTCCGATACTGTAATGTTTACAAAGGGAATTCACTTATTTGAAGGCGTAATCTAGCTACCTAAAATTCTCGAGTAAGTATTTCTAATGCATGCCTGGAGGGATTTATACCTTTGCAATGCAAGAGTCTAAAGTAAGATTTAAGAGTAGCGGCGGACATATATTTATTTAATTAAAATATTTATTTTATGACTAAGGGCAAACATTTATTTGAGAGTGAATTATGAAGATAATGCAGAGGCGGAGTGATATATAGAATAATAAAACTAAGTAAAGGAACACGTGGTACGCTTTAGAAAGGCGATATGGAATGGCAGTATATCGAAACTGCAATGCCGTGAATGAGTTTATAAGAATGTCGGGCTGGTCTCTGCCATCGGCCCGACGAAGTAAGGTGTCACATAAGCATAACCAGGGACAAGCGGTCCATGTCGCAGTTTGCCGGCTGGCTGCATGACGTTGTCAAGTCCTACGGGAGCACCCATTATGCCCGCTTGTGTAGGACGACTGGGGTTAATTTCAACCCTGAAGAATCCGGAAATTTCACGGCGGAATGGGTCATCGCGTCTCTAAAATGTAACACATGTATAATGTATAAACGATTATGATGAGATTTAAATAGATTTCTAACTCGGCCCTACATTATCAACATTTACTAAAAAACGTTGGCGACTCTCAAAGAAATGTAATTTTCTAGAATTATTAATTAAGATTTAATAAATACAAAACCTATATAAACTGGGAGTTATTACAACTAATATGCCAGCCATTTGCGAAGTAGTAGACCCTGCATTACAATAAATGATGCACTGAATGCGTGTCGATTTATATGAAAGTTAAGTTATTTAGGAAAGTAAATATTAATGAAAATTTGACACGCATTCATTGTTTTAAGCGATCATAGATTTAAACTTTGAAAATTGAGACAATTATGAGCATGCAATAATTAAATAATAACTATAGATAAAAATGTAGATTATAGAAATACGCACCCAAGAAAGATAGAGTGAGGTAAGCTAGATTATTAGAGACATTTACACATTACATTAATTATTCAATTTTAGTTATACAAATGATAGTTTTTACATTTTATAATTTAGATAAGTAATATGAAGAAGAGCTATAGCATGTTATTAGAGTACTCTAGAGTTTGAACACAGACAGGTACCTGTTTTATAAGAAGTTTTCTGATTCCATTAGTTTAGCAGCAAAAAGTTCACGAGTGGCAATTCTTTCTGGTATTTTGATATTTCATTTACTTTCACAGCAGCAGCAGCTTTCTCATTTATTTCAGGCAGCAGATCTTCATGGTGAATTTATGACGGGCAATGGCAAGTTCGGCATCCGATAGGCCATCTCCCGATGGAGAATAATCTAGGTGCTTTACTCGGTCATACCTTGGCAGGAACAAATTATTTTTATATTTTTGGAGATCTCAGTGATCGAGAGCAAAGCTAAAGTTGAAGTGAAATGTCTCCAGCAAGTCTAAGATGGCCTCTTTTCTTATCTTGATCTCTCACATTTTTGTTAAGGTATTTTTAGGTTCTACTTAATCTGCCCTGAGGATAATCAATGCCTTTTGTTGGTTTTAATTATAAAGAAAGCTGCCGTTCTATTGTTTACATTTTACATTTACTAATTACATTTTGGGGAATTTTTCTTTAATTAAACTATTATCTATCACTGACCGATGCTTTTAAATTTCAAAGACAAAAAGGGAACATAAGATTATTTTAACTTTTAATTAAATATTACATCAGATTTTTTTAGAATTATTATTAAACGAAATTTAAACAAAGCAATAAATACGAACTTTATAATCCAAAATAAATGATTAAAATTATACAAAATTATATAACTAAAAGAAATCTAAATTATATTATTTTATCCCTATTTATTGCCTTTAATTTGAGATCGAAATGTGTGCGTGTTTATGCTGAATTCTACATATATTTATACATTTTTAATATTGTTACACACACAATTCGATACCAAAAAGTTTAAATTTGGGCGGGATAGACCGGTCAGTGAGAGATGACAGAAAAAGGTGAAACTTAAGATTCGAATACGAATCTTACTGTTTCAATATATATACATTTATTATTTTGGCAAAGTCATTTTCTGTTGATGTTAAGTTAATCAAAATCTTTACTTTAGATTTTATTCATTGTCATCAAAACTATTTATGTAACGGTTAAAATTTGGGTATTGCATATTGTATCAGATCAACATGAGTTTTCATGGCTGAAGGATATCTCTTGATGCATTCTAATCTTTAAAACCATAATCTGCATGTCCAATAATAATCAAATAATACTTATTATCAAGAATATTATTTATGGTAATTTGAAATAACACTAACATTCATAAAACAAGCAATTACACACCAAAGACTATTAATATTTACAATTCTGATACTATAGACACATGGACCTGTAAATTATGTCACCAGTAAACATACTCATTTCTAAATTAAAATTTTTAAAAGCATCAGCTAAAGTTTCATCTCTTATTGAGTTAATCATATACAAATAATTACATTTCTGACTACAGTACTTCAGATTCCAAAGTATAATAACTTTCCAGACAAAATGTCTTCAAAAATACCCTCATCAATTGTATAATATTTCCATGATAAATTCTCCAGGAAAAAAAATTAACATTTTACTTTTCACTTAACTAAGATTTCAATAATAATAATTTTATCACAGCTTTAAAACTTTTTACAATCCACTGTGCTGTCATTTACATCAATCTTTAATTATCAACATATTCTTTGCATGCATTCATTGCTATTTTTTTAAAAAAGTATAAGTCAATATATTATGCATAAAATTGCATTATATTATAAAATTCAAACATTTCCATCTGTTAAAAATTATCAATTTATAATATATATATATATTCAGAAATTGTTTTATTTTTGCTCATGCTTTGAAAAGCTATTACAAAACTAAAAGAATTTATGTATCGGTTTTCATAAAATCTCCATCTTTTTTTTTTAGCCATATCTTTTCAAACACACCTACAAAAAATAGGTATATATAAGGTTTATTTCTATCAGACCTTATTTTTTCATGCCAACAATAGTAGCTTCATTTTCAAAAATTCCCATATGTAATATCAACTTTTGGGGCTACTTTCAAAGACAATTGTATTCGAGCCATGTATAATATATATTGTACTGCTAATGAATAGTGTTATATGTAAAATTGTTGTTTGCAATCATTAAAATAAAATCGTATATTTAAACAACATAAAGATTTTGAAATCAAAATATCTCATTAAAAAAAAAAAAAAAGAAATCGATAAAAGTTTAAAGAGTTTTTATTATTAGTTAAAACAGTTTGCTAAAAGTGAGTAGTAATGTTTACAAATTAATTAATAGAGGGGAGAGAAAATTTAACTTGACAAAAACTAAACTATAGAAAAAATTAAGAAAGTGTACTTGGAAAGTTAGTTTATTAAAAAAAAATGCAGTTAGCCTGAGGGGGAGTGTAACTGAAAAAATTTAAAATATTAAAGAAAAAAAAGAAATCTTAAAAACAAAAAAAAAGAAAAATCTCTCTTTTCATTTATTTAGTTAAAATAAAATATATGAGTGTGTAAATAACAAGTTGATTGTAAATATAAAGAAATAGTAAAATATATGTGTTAAAAAAATAAAATATGAAAGCTAAATATTAAAAATAAATGAAAGTTATAAGTAAAAAATTCACTCAAAGATTGCAAATACTCATAAACTATATAAAAACAGGATTAGCAATGGTTACTAATTAAAACCCAACAACAGGATTAATTAAAAGGCATCTTAAGAATTTAATCAAAGCAATGGACAAATTTAAAAACTAATTAAAAAGGATAACAAGGTCATCATATAAATAGGGCCGAAAATTTCATCAGAGTCTTATTCACATAATGGTGAGTCACAAATCTAGAGTCATCCATGTACTTAAAGTTAATAAAGACAATGCAGTGTTAAGCAATTTTCGGAGCATGTGATGAGCTCCAGTCTCGGTCCAACAGAACATCAGCAGTCTGCCCGATAGAAACAATGCCTGTCTAACAATTTGAAGCCACTAGGAATATCTAACTGCCTGGAATAGAAGTAGTATGGAATAGCAATCATTAAAACCTCAACAGAAGCCTAAAATCCAACCGGTTGGTAAAACACACATGAAGCAGCAAATAGCAAGAAGCCTCAACGTTTAAAAATCCTATAGGTAATAAATAACATTCTCTTATTCCAATTTTTGATATTAATTAGTGTAGCCATTGCAATCTTTGAAGCCTCCCAGAGTCAGTCTAATAAATGAATTCTATAGCTCGCGTAAAAAGAACTTTATTTGCATGTTTGAATGCGTGTACTTATCTTAATGCTTTATGTTTATCTTACATTACTATTGTATGTTTTATTATAATATGTGTGTGCCTGAGATATTATAAATCATTGTTTATATTTAATTAAAAGATTTATGAAATTAGTTAAAAGTTATATTAAACATTTTATTTAAAATAAATTATTCTACAAATTAGTATTTGTCGGTCAATTTCTTAATTATACTACTAAAAAACAATTTAGCAGATTTATTATATCATTCTTTTGATTGAGCTAGTTGGGATTTCTTAGGCGCTGAATTAGTTTGCCGTTATTTCAGAGCATGTTAACTACTTGTAGTTAACTGGCACCTGAAATTTACTTCAAAACAAAAAAGTGTTTTGAATGACAGGTGTTGAATCCAGCAGTCAAGAAGATCTATGGCCTGCAAATGTGGTTGCAGTTATATATCTTATATAGCTTTGGCCTGGTCGTAGGTGCCTTCTGGGTATTATGCTTCTCTGCCTGAGGGACCGGTGGTGCAAGATTTAAATTGCAGTCAGAGTAGATCAAATTTATAATAATTTAATAAATATATATATGTGCTTTGCATGCAGATAATGAAGCTGTTAAACATAAGTAATATTATCCAAACGTTATCGCCAAGTGCTTTCAGGACAGTTCTTAATTAAACTCCACTAGCCATGATTATGGGACTATAAACTGTCCTGAAAGTGCCGGGCGGTAACTTTTGGATAATGTTACTTATGTTTAACAGCTTCATTATCTGTGCACAAAGCACATATATATATTTATTGATTTCAAATGCTAATGAAGTAAAGCCTTAACTATTTCAATAATTTAATAAATAATTGTATCATATGTTATATGTACAAGAAGTCGATAATATATTTATCTTAAAATTTGCTTTTCACAATTTCTATTTCCATTAAAGAGTTAAAATTTCTGCTATATGTTTGTTTTTTATTCGATCTACTACCCACCCGGTTCAATATATATATGAAGGTTGTTATTTTTTTTCAGCCTTGTGTTGTGAGTGCCATTTCCAGTTTATCTGTGCACTAGTCTTAAAATGACCAATGCTTATAGGAAAATGTGTGGAAATAATGAAGTAGGTTGAAAAATACCATAGCTGATAGAATAATTCAATACAAGATTTTATTATCTATAGGTGCCTTCTAAATCATTTATGCTAGAATCAAAAATATTATGTATGAATCAATAAATATTCATCCAGACGGGTGCCATCAGATTGAAAATAAACATGCAATAGAACAGGCTAACTAATTAATCATCTCTACCAATCCTATCAATATAATGCATAAATGCTATTTAGATAATTATCTATAATAAATATAATTAAATGCATAACCAAAATTAGATGCATCTATCCATCTTGGGTAAATGCTACCATATGATACACTATCTATAACTTTAATTTCAACTGTCTAGATTCTGATTCAGCTAATTTAAATATTTGGTTTTAAATAATATTTAAGCCATTTTAAACATCAAAAACAAATAATTCTATTATAACATTAAATTAATAAATAACTGTAAAATATAATGCAATTACTTTTCCTTCAACTATATTTCTGAACCCTTTAACTTATAACTTAAATTATTATCCAATTATAATAAAAGAAATCTTGAATTATTCATAAATTAATTCTATTATCAATTAAATCTACAAGATTTAGAATTAACTATCAAAATAAATTTCAAAAATAATTCTGTGTTTAGAATTTGACATTTTCTAATTCCTTTGAATAGAAAGTTTTTTTCTTAAATACTAAATTATAAATTAATATTGATGTTTTAATTATTACATCAAACAACAATCACACATACTGAAAGAAATAATAGAAATAAAGATGGCATTTTATATTGTCTCACATAATGTTGAACTATTCAATTCTCAGATGCCAAACTATAGTAATGACTATTAGGATAAACATTTACTTTTGTCCATAACTTAATCTTTATTTTAATGAATAATTGTTTAAAATATATTTATTGGCTTTAACACCCAAAATTTGGTATTTGTAAAGTATTCACTGTGCAGCCTGCGGAGGTGCTGTTTCTAGTTAAAAACAGAGCGATATAACATTACCGGGCCGCTAGATTTTTTTTTCTCTAATATATCGTATTTTGACATACAGCTGTAATTTTATTCTTTTTAATATATTGTTGTTGTTTTTTTTTTTGGGACATAATTTTTTTTTTTTTGTTTTCATTTGATAAATTTAAAACTATAATGGACACTGACTTTTTTTTGGATCTCAAAAGTACACAATTAAAAAAATCAATTTATTTTATGAAATAATATTTATTTAATGATTTAATAAATTTTATATATTGAAATTTTGTTGGAATAAATCTAAGCCAATTATTTAACAACTAAATCGACTCTACTATATAAAGATTAATGATGCACTCATAAAATAACACTATTCTTATTAACAATTTGCTTATTCCTCTCTCTCTCTCTCTTGTGTTAGATTTTTTTTTTTTTTCATAACTTGTTTTACTATATTTTAATAAAAATTAACATTCTTTTCTTTAAACAAATATATACTACAAATATCTGGTCTGAATCTAATATATTGATTGGAACTGATCATCATAATACATAAAAAGGTTTGTTTACAAATATTAATCCTAGATTCAATTTTCATTGTGTGGTTTAATGCAGTGGTAGAGTATCCAACTTTGGAACTAAGGTTCTCTGATTGATTCTAGTTCTGGCACTTCCAGGGTTCAGACTTACTATCAACTCCTGAACAATAAAATCATATGATTAATTTTTTTTATTTAGATCCAGATCCCACAAAGAATTACAAATTTATGAGGAGTACACACAAATAATTATGTATATAAAAATTATGCAAAAGTACATATATTTACTAGTATGGAGAAGATTTATTTACCGCTGAATTAGGAAAAAACAAAACCCGGTAAAATTAGGAAAAAATAAAAACGTTAGTGTGCTAATGTATATTACATAAATCTTTATTTTTTTTTAAAAAAATTAGAATTTGATAAATAAGCATTAATTTTTGATAAATAATTTTTATTAAACTGAAACTTACGTATTAGACCTACTGTGATGAAAGTCAATGACACAAACAAATGTCTAAATAAAGACTGAATTAAACACATTAAAAAATGTTGTAAAAAGAAAATAATTACTCTTTTATGTGGCTATTAGATATTCTGATCAGAGAAAGTTGTTACTCAAAAAGTTGGTTTTGCTGCTAATTTAACATTTTAAAAAAGGGGGACATTTTCTTTTGAATTTTGCACAACATAATAAACTTCAGCCCATGCCAATGATTGCAATAAACAATCATTTGGCTTTTGTTTTTTATTGGATAAAATTTATATTGCTAAAAACTGTTTTTTTTTTTCTACTAAATAAAATTATAGCTTGCTATTTTGTACTAAAGAAATTGATTGATGAGTTTTGTCAGAAGATCCCATGTAAGCTTCTGCACCAGTGACTGTATCAAACAATCATTTGCTTTTGGTTTTTACTGGAATAAATTTATATTGCTAAAAGTTTAGTTGTTTTTTCTTCACTAAATAAAGTTATAGTTTGCCACTTTATGCTAAAGAAATTAAGCGATGAAGTTTGTCAAAAAATCCCATGCAAGCTTCCACCCCTGTGATTGTAACAAATAATCATTTGCTTTTTATTGGAATAAATTTATATTGCTAAAAGTTTAGTTGTTTTTTTCCTTCACTAAATGAAGTTATAGTTTGCCATTTTGTGCTAAAGAAATCGATTGATGAAGTTTGTTAGAAGATCCTGTGCAAGCATTATTTTACAAGATTAGTAAGTTATCACTAGACTAATACTATGTGATAACTCATAGCAGGTTTAATACGTAAGTACTATTCATATAATTTATTTTCAAGCCTTTAATGTGCTATTTTGAAAATATTTGTAAAAAAAAAGGAAAAACAGATTAAAAATAATTAAGTAGCTATTAAGAATGGGTGATAATGAAACTTTTTTACCATTCCAGAATCACCTTTACTATTTTTCCCTATGAAAAATAAGTTTTTGTATCTGCTTGGCCAGATGGTTTACTCACTGCCTGAAGCATGAGGTATAAAGTAACAGATTTTTGCACAAAATATCTTTCCACTTAAAAAAAAAAAAATTAAATTATTTTAATTTACAAAGTCTAAATATTTTATGCAGCAGATCTAATTCTATTAATATTGTATTTTAAATACATTTTTTAAAAAACTATTTTCAAACATTATTTTAAATTTTAAAGGTAAAGCAAGCTTGTGTGTGTGTGTGTGTGTATGACTTAAATATAAAAATATATTGCTATTTTCAGAGATAAAAATGTACCAGTAGAATAAATCTAAAAGTTTATTATTTAAATGTACTAAGTCAGGTTGAGGTTTGATTCATTTTGAGCCCAGAATTAAACAATTTTGGTGATATTTATTTCTCCATATTTCAGTTTTTTTTTTTTAATATACAAAATTATTCCTAATCTTTATATTGTAACGGTCAGAATCGTCTATCTCGCTAACACACTGCATAATTCAAACCCCAGACACTAAACTGAACATTCTA